>PVIJ01007593.1:0-81306 GCA_004024925.1 Scalopus aquaticus
CACCCTGCCCCCACCCCCACCCCGGATGACGAGCTCGGCAGACGTGGTCACCCAGTCCACGCCGCTCTCCTGCCCTCCAGAATCTGGTAAAAAATGTGTGGGGGTCCCCTCGACTTCACCTCCGGAAAGAGCCCTCACATTTTCCCAATAACCCCCCTCCCCAGCTTCTTCTGGAGGATCGTTTCCTGGGTTGACCCCCTTGGGATCCATCGCCTTTGGCTCCGTGGGGGTCCCGGCCCCGGCCGCCCCTGCGGACTCCGCGGGCCTCGAGCGCGGGGGCAGGGGCGCAGGGGAGCCTGCGCTCACCGCGCCCTCCTCTAGGGGGCGGGCTCCCCTAGGGCTGAGGGGAGGCTGGGGCCGCCCCTCTGCGCGTTTGAGGGAGCTCCACAGACCCGGGTCAAAGTGGGGGGCTCGCTGCGGTGGAGGGGCTCGCTGCCGTGGGGGAGGGGTGGAGCAGCCTTAAGGGCCCGCCTCTGGCACATTCCCACACCTCCCCCCCTCACTGCCAGCTGCTGCTTTTCAGCCCGAAACAACCCGCTTCAGAGTGACTTTGAACCCGAGCAGCCCGCACCTTCGGGGCTGCAGCGTGTGGGCGGCGAGGGCCTTTGTTTCCCCGCGGCCCGCGCCCGTCCCCTCCCAGGGAGAAGTCGTCGGGAGGGGCCGCCTTGGTCTTTCATTGGCGGGTTCTAAAGGCTGGCTGAGTCCAAGCGCATCACAGAGCCCCTTGTTCTGCTATCAAAGGGGCAATAAGCAGCGACTGATATCGCGGGCAGATCCCTGTGAGCAGAGCCGCGGCTGGCGGGAGCTGGGGTGGGGGGAGCTGGGGGGCACCGACCCTGCCAGGACGCCTCCCCGGACAGCGGGCCCACAGCAGAGGTGACCTGGCGGGCAAGTGCCGCTTCTTGAAAGTGCCCCGACACCTCCCTGGAAGGCGGAGTCCCGAGATGCATTACCCTCCCCCCAGGAGGTCCAGGAAAGGGGTGCCAGGCGATGGGGGCCAGGAGAAGGCAGGAGCTGGGTGGCCTCTGTGAAGAGTGCTGGTCTCCGGGTGCAGTTCCAGGTGAAGCTCAGTGTCTCCTTTTTCTGGGCTCAGCTGCTGGTGGATGGGGGTGACCAACGGGGGGGCCTGTGAGGTGCCCTGATAAAGGCTGAGAGCGGGCACCCGCTGCTGACCGGCTCCGACCAGGGTCACTTCGCTGTCAGGGCCCCAATACTTCTAGGGGTCCATGAAAATGGCCTGTTTTAAAAAGTTGATTCTTTTTAAAATTGTGGGGAAACACACAGAACCTAAAATGGACCGGCGGCCCCGCCTCAGGGCCGAGGTGTCCCCGCGGTCTCCAGAGCGCCCCGTCTGAAACCCTCCTGCTACGGCCCGGGAACCGGCCTCTCAGGCGCCGGCCAGGTGGGCGCCTGCAGCTCGAGCCTCTGTGCTGGCTGCTTCTCACGTCAGCGGGAGCTTTCGGCCAAAGAAAACGTTTTCGTGTATGATATCAGTCTCTCTCTCCGCGTCCCAATGGTTATAAAGTGTGATCTCAACACATTTCCTACGGAGGAAGGTTCACGAGGGCAGAAGTAAGAGTGAGCCCTCGGCTGGGAGACGCCTCAGCAGTGGCGCCTCCCGGCCCTCTCCCTGGCGCCCACCTGCCCCCGTGGACGGGCCAGGCGATGGGCCTGGGCTGACCAGCGCCCCTGCACACGTGCCCTAGGACCCCAGGTGCGCCCGGTCCATGTGGCCCCACCTCTGCATGCAGGTGTCTGGCCGGTGCAGCTGAAATCAAAAGCATGTGGAAGCTCAGGGGGCAGGCGGTGAACCCCCAGGGCTGCCGCCTCCTGTCTGAGGCCAGCGCGGGGCGGACGGCTCCTGGGTGTCCCTCTGGCCTGTGGCAGCGGCCCATTGCCCGGCTCGACAGTGATGGTTCTCACGGGCCGGTTTCGTCGTCCCAGCTCGCTTGGCTCGGAAGGTGCAGAGGTGGACCTGCACCCCACCAGCGCCGGCCCTCACGGGGCCTCCTGTCGTGCAGAGCACCGCAGGAGATGGGGCACAGGAAGCCCCCCGAGCCTGTCGGTGAGACCCGGCGCCCTTCTCGGCCACGGTGAGCACAGCCCGGAAGCTGCGTGTGCCAGAGGAACCCGCCACGGAGGGGTGTCCTTCTCGGCCTTGGGCAGTCCCCATTGTCAGGCGCCAGGAGGGCCGGGGTCGCTCCCCCCTCACGTGGCCCCGACACCCCTTTTCCAGCTACCCGCCGACAAGGGTACAGGCCCGCTCACACTCCTTTCTCCAGGTAGGCCCTGGCAGGGGCGCGGGGGCAGCCTGCAGGTTTGCCAAGGGTAACTTGGCCCCATGACGTCCCGCTGGCAACTCCGTCTGCCGGGGAGGCACCGGGCCCTGCTCTTGTGCACCCCAGCAGTGTGAGGAAATTGCGCTGAGGGGCTGGAGGACAGCCCTGCGGCCCGTGTTCCGCCCCGGAGGCCGTGCTCGCGCTGGAGCGGGAGCAGCGGCCAAGGCCAGCCTTCCATGCGGTGCTGACCGGCCGCCGGCAGCGTCATGTGCCTCAGAGCAGGCAGCCGGGCCCAGAGCCCGCACACGGGGTATGACAGGAGTCTCCAGGGACAGACAGCCCCCCAGGGGCCCCTTCCCTCGGACACACTGGTCTGAACCCCGAGGCTTCCTTTCCCGTGGCCTGAACCACACGAAGGGCAGCTGCTCCTTCACCCCGGGCCCTGGGGGGGCGGTCGCCTGTCCCAGCCTGTCCGCAGCACCAGGCGCAGCCGGCAGGACTGTCTGTCCGCTCTTTGGGGCGAAATGAAGACACAGCAGCCCTTGTTGAGAAATTATGCACAACTCCAAGGTGAGCCACCAAGCCAGCGCGGGCTCTGTGGGTCTGTGGCCCCAGCTAGGAGGCGGCCCCGGCCGCACCAGCAGCCCCTGCCCGCCTCCCCGTGGACGTGAGGCCCCGCCTCTCTGGGCCCCATCCCCCCGGGTCCCAGCCCTCCAGACGCCCCGCCAGTGTCAGAGCCCGCAGCGCGGCCAGCTGTTCCTGGCATTCTGTCCTGCTGCTTGGAGAGCCTCTTGTGGCGGCCCCGTGGCCGGGTGTCCACTCGGGCCAGATGACCAGGCTCAGGTGTTGGGGGACTGGGAGAGCAGGGGCAGCAGTTCTGAGGTGCGAGCTCTTTCGTCCCAGCTCAGTGAACCTTCCAGCCAAGGTGTTTACCTGTCAGTCACCTGCTCCCTGCCCCCGAGGGGTGTCCCTGCCCCTCCCTGCCCGCCCGCCCCGCGAGCTGCCCAGTCACTGTCGCATCGGGTTGCAGGGGTTCAGCACTCTCAGGCATGGCCAGGTGGGGCTGCTGGGACCGGGAGGACCCCGGCTGGTCACGAGCCAGCTGGAGCCGGCCACACCCTCAGCTTCGCCACCTGCTTCTCCACCTCCTCGCCTGCAGGCCGGAGACGAGCCCCACTCGGCGCGGCGTGGCGGCTCCTCCCTGCGCACTCTGCTCCACCACCCCCAGCACGCGGTCGGGGGCCTTGGCAGCGGCTGCACCCCAGAGCCTCTGCCGCTTCCTTCGAGCCTGCCCTCGACGGCCATCTTTCCCCGAGCTGACCCTGACCGCCTGCTGCCCCCAGGCCGTCCTCTTTAGCAGACGTCCCCTGGCTGGAGCGCGCCGCCCTCTCTCCCGCTGGAACGCGGGTCTGGCAGTCCAGGGCCCTGCACTGTCTCTCTGTGAGCCTCCAGCCCCCACGGCGCCTGTGCCTGGGGCACCAGAAACGCCTGTCCAGCAAGTGTCCGGTGACCGGCCCAGCGCGAGCCCCATGCCCCGTGTGCCCGAGCCGCTGGCCCCGGCCGGTGGCTGTGTTTCCAGCGGCATCAGACATGAAAAACCACAAATGAACAATAAATCATAAAAAGAATGATTTTGTTAAGAACAGAAGCAGGGCCTCCCTCTGGCGCAGCGGTCGGGCGCTGCTCTGTGGCGCTGCCGGCAGCGGCGACGGGAGTTTGAGGCCCGGCGGGGGAGATTCCCGCATGGCGCGGCAGACCTCTCCTGCCTCGCCCGCTGCTCCCCTCAGCAGTGTGTTTCTGATCTGCCTGTTCTGCTCCCCGCTCTGTCTCTGGTGAACCCTCTCGCCACCCCACGCCTCTGGCCTGCACCCCAGCTTGTATGCAGAAATAAATTTGAAAATTGAAAGAACAAAAGTAACCGGGTTTGAGACTCATTTCTTCCTAGTGATGTCACTCCGCCAGCGGACAGTGGGGCTGGGCAGGAGGAGCCCGCCCGGATGGGTTACTTTCCCAGCTCGTGAGCCTCCTGTCAGCGTCCACCTCACACGGCCACTGTGCGCTGGGCGGGGTCCGGTGGACGAGGGGCGCATGCCCCACGGACCCACTCTGTGGGCACCTCCCAAGCCCAGCAGGTCGCCCGAAATCCTGCCTGTCTGCAGGGGCCGGCTCGCACGCTTCTCGGGGAAGGCGATCTCCAGAATTCCAGAGGGTTACTGCCGGCCAGGCGCTGATCACGGCCGCCGGGCCCACGCTTGCTGGGCCCGAGATCGGCGTCCCCACGGCGTGTGGGGTCCAGCGGCAGCCAGGGCATGGGCCAGAACAGGGAGCCGGGCGGGCCGCGGCAGCCGGGTAGACGGAAGCCGTGCTCCCCGAGTCGGGGGCCGCGCAGTTAGGGAGCCGGGCCGCGGAGCGGGGTGGGGCCGGGAGGGCGCTGGCTGTGTGCGGGGCATGCGGGACGGCGGGGGAGGCGTGCGGCAGGATGCCGAGGGCGGTCTGGGCTGGCGCCCGGGCTCTGCCCCTGCCGTGGTGGGGTCCGGGGCCTCCTCGTCCGCGGGGTGGACCCCCGGGGCCCCGGAGCTCAGCTAGCGCTAGAATTCTGGAACGCGGCCACGCTCTAGGCTGGGCCACTCCGCACAAAGCAGAGAAAGGAGGCGCGAAGGCCGGGTCGGCTGGGGCTGGGGTTCCGAGGACCCGGCCGGGGCAGAGACAGACTCACGTCGCGGTGGGGAGACTGCACGGCCGCGCGGAGGGAGCCCCACCCCACCGGCAGGCGGCAGCAGGAGACGGAGGCTGCCGGTGGCCGGAGGACCCCGAGGGCCTGGGCGGGAGGGGACTCTGGGGAGAGGCCGGGCAGGTCGGGGACAGCGAGCCGTGGAGGGGTGTGGTGGGCGCGCACGCGCACGCGGGAGGCTGGGGCGGGTGTCCCGTGGGGGGCAGGAGGAAGTGAAGGGCGGGGCAGGGGTGCAGGAGCTTGGATGGGTCCACCCGGCGCAGGAGGGGCTGGTCCGAGACCGGGAAGGCGAGCGGTGAGGAGGGGGCTCCGGGGTGCAGGGGCGAGGGTGCGGGCCAGGGTGGCCCGGAGGGGCCTCTGTAGGGTCGTCTGAACCACGTTTGTGGGTGCTGAGGCTGCTGGGCCCCAGATCTTAGGGGTCAAGGGCTGGTCATCAAGGCACTGGCCCCAGCAAGGCCTGTGACCTGCAAACCAGGCAGGCGAGGCCAGGCTGGACACAAGGCCTGGGCAGGGCCCCTGGCACAGGCGTCGCTCTGAGGAGTGGGGTCAGCAGTGTCCAGCCGTGCGTGAGTCCGTGAGGTGACCGGAGGGCCCCTGTCAGCCCCGGTGGAGTGGCGGCCATTTGCATTTCCTCCTTCCCTTTTTAGGGTTTTTAAATTTCGTCCCCCCCCCGCCCCGCAGCCTCAGTCATTTCTACTCAGCTATGGCCTTTGTCCTTTGCCCTTGTGCACTTGCCCCTCAGAGGTAACCTGTGACCCCACTGTCCTCCAGCCGGCGCCAGTTCCCGGTTCAGCTGCCCTAGGTGGGGCCCGGGCTGGGATTTGATGGGACCTCCTGGGGGACTCTAAAGGCGGAGCCCCCCGAGTCCCCCAGGAGCGCCCCCCACCGCCTAGATCCGGGACACGCTGGTAAGTGCTAAACAGCCAGCTCGGGGAGGGGCAGAGCCCCGGTTCATGCGCTGGCCAATTCCCAGGGTGTAAATGCCCCCGTGGCCGGCGGCCAGCAACCAGCATGAGGGGAAACTGAGGGCAGAAAGCTGCCAGTGGGGCTTGCAGGGGCTTCCTGTGCAGGGGGAGGGGAGGGGAGGGGAGGGGAGGCCTCCGGACAGATATGTCCTGGTGTCCACCCCGTGTGGGAAGTGAGCGGTGCCAGGGGCCGGTGGTCTCTGGTGCAGGGGTGCAGCGACAGTGTCCTGGCACAGAGCAGTGCCCCCGCCCCCCACACCCGAGAGCTGCAGGGGCGAGGGGAGCCGGAGCGGGGGCTTCTCCCCACGCAGCCCTGCCAGGCATGAGCTGACATCCCGGCCCCTGCCAGGCAGAGCCGCTGCTCGGCAGCCCCAGAGGCTTCTGCAATGAAAGTCTTAAGATGGAGTCTCACGAGCAGGAGGGAAAGAAGCAATTTCCCGTTCAACATGTCAGAAACTGCTCGCCAGACACCCCAAAGGGATGCCGGGCGGGGATCGGCTGCCTCCGCGCTGGGGGAGGGGCAGCTGGGCCAGCCCATTGGCTCACCTGGCTGGCGCAGAGGCAGAGGGTGGGGGTGGCGTTGGCGCCTGGGGTTTGGGGCTCGGGGTACAGGCACGCCGGCCTCACCCGACGGGCGCCAGGAGGCGGAGGGGCTGTCACAGCACACGAGGGGCCACAGGGCCCTTCCCGAGGCGCCGCCTTCCTGGGGACCCCCAAGTCGGGCCCTGGTCCCCCTGCCGGAACATGTCCCCAGGTCGTGCCCCCACGGTGTGTGGATGCGGGTGTGTGAGCACGCACGAGACATGCACATGCGTGCACACGCTGCCCAAGTGGCCCACAGGCGTGTGTCCATGAGTGTGACGAGAGACACCGTGTGGCACTGGGGCTGCGCGTGGGCTGTGTGTGCATGACACATGTGCGCACGGTGTTGTGTGTTCATGCACATGTGCGTGTCCTTGAGCTCATGTCCTCGATGTGCAAAAACTCACGTGATTTGATCAGAAACAGGAAAATAGACGGAGCACAGAGACAGCCCATTCACAGAGGGGGGCTCCAGCAGCGGGTTGAACTTAGAAGACGGACACCCCAAAGCAGTCCCTGCAAGGATGGAGGACGACTCCACCCACAAAAGGAGACCAGCTCGGGGCCTCCCTGGGGGCGCAGGGGTTGAGTCTCAGTGCTGTGAAGCTCTCGGCAACCACCTCAGCCTGAATCCGATCCTGGCCGGGGAGCTTCCCACAGGGCGCAGCAGACCTCTCCTGTCTCCCCGCTGCCCCCTCAGCAGTGTGTTTCAGTGGCTCCGCCTGTTCTGCTCCCCACTCTGTCTCTGGGGAGTCCTCTCACCCCCCCTGCACCTCTGGCCTGCACCCCAGCTCTTGTCTGCATAAATAAATAAATCCTTAAAAAGAAAGAAAAGGAGACCAGCTTGCCTCGCCGGCAGGCGCGCCAAGATCAGACCAAGAAGAGATTCGGTGTTTGCTTGAGTCGACAAATTTAATACAAACTAAATTTCGAAGAACATTCTCCTTGCCCCAGAGGGACCACGTTTGGTTTCACCGCGAGGCGTCTTCATTTGCTGTGCGGTCACAGGTCTCTGTCTCGTCTTTCCGAAAGTCTGATGGTCTGGTCTGCGCGCGTAGTCATGGCCCGTCCTGATAAGGGTTTGCGATGGGTGGGGATACTCTGGCCAAACGTTCCACCTGTTGAAAAGACGACTGCTGCCACTGACTTTCTTTCCTGCCTTTGCAAACAACTCTAAGCAGCAGCCCCGGGGGCGCGAGGGGCTCTCTGTCCCATCCGCCCCGAGGTCATGTTCCTTTTCCGAAGTTGTTCAGCTATTCTAGGCCTTTTCTATTTCCAGATGGATTTTCAGATTCAGCTTCTCAATTTCTACCCCCTCCCAAAAAAAGCCTGCTGAGATTTGGGTGTCATTGAATCAGTATATAGTTCGGAGAGAATTGACATCGTGAAATATTGTCTTCCGAGGAACAGAGTATCTCTTGCTATTTATTTTGATCCTTTTTTAAAAATTTAAAAAAAAAGATTTATTTATTTATGCATACAAGCTGGGTACGTAGGCCAGAGGTGTGGGGTGGCGAGAGGGTTCACCAGAGACGGAGTGGGGAGCAGAACAGGCAGATCGACCGAAATGCACTGCTGAGGGGAGCAGCGGGGAGATAGGAGAGGTCTGCTGCGCCCTGCGGGAATCTCCCCGTCTCCCCGGTCGGGTATGGAACTGGGTTGCGGTGGCTCTGGATTGCTTCATAGTGCTGAGCTTAGCCCATTGCACCACCGGGGAGGCCCTAGTTTTTGTTTTTTTTTTTAATGTTGCCTTTTTTGTCCCTGTTTTGAAACATTTATATGGTTTCTCTTTATGATTAATATGGGAAACTCCAGCCCCCCTGGTGGCACAACGGGTTAAGCGCAGTGCTGTGGCTGCAGCGGCCGGGTTTGATGCCCAGCCGGGGAGATTCCCACAGGGCACAGCAGACCTCTCCTGCCTCGCCCGCTGCTCCCCTCAGCGGTGTATTTCCATCGATCTGCCTGTTCTGCTCCCCAGTCTGTCTCTGGTGAACCCTCTTACTGCCCCACGCCTCTGGCCTACACCCCAGCTTGTATGCATAAATAAATAAATCTTTAAAAAAATAATAATATGGGGAACTCTATCACTTGTTTGCCAAATGTTCGCCCCACCTTCACCCCTATGCTGAACCCCACTGGCCATGCTGTATCAGCCCTCAGTGTGGCGCTGGGGGGCGTGTGGGATCTCTCCAGAACAGCTGCTCTTGTGTTCCCGACGCTGTTGCTCTAGATCTGCCTTGTAATGTCTCTTTTTCTATCAGAGTGACGCAGACCTCATGGAATGGTGAGTGAATGTTCTCTTCTTTCCTTTTTTTGGAGAAGCTTGTGCACAACTGGTGTTATCTCTTCCTTCAGTCCCGGTAGAATTCACCCATGAAGCCGCCAGGGCCGGAGGCTTTTTTGTGAGAAGGTGCGGAACGAGCCCAGGCAGAGCAGTCCTTGGAGGGGAAAGGCCAAACCAGCCCGTGTGTTTGTTTGCTTTGGAGACTAAAAGATCAGGGAAATGCGTCCACCCGATTTTACAGGGCGCAGAAGGTGACGGCCACCCGCGGTCCCCGTCCCGCCCCTGACGCGGCCTCTTGGGGCTGTGGCTCCCCTGATTTGGTTCTGTCCGTTCTTGCACATCTTCCATGGGAAACACCCACCGAGGGCCAGCTGTGTGCCAGGCACGGGCTGCCCGGGACCTGAGCAAAGCCCAGCGCTCTCTCCCGAGGGAGCGAGGCTCTGCCCGTCCAGGGGGACTGCGACTCCAGCGGCTGCGGGCAGGCGAGCCGTCAGGCAGACAAGTGCACGGCAGCCGAAGGCCCAGTCCGTGCTGGGGGGAAAGACTGCAGGTTAAGGGTGGGGGTTCAGGACCGGGAGAGGAGCGTGGTGGGCTGGGGGTGCCGGAGGGGAGGCTGAGGGGCGAGAAGGGGCCAGCCAGGCGGCTACCTGGGGGCGGGGGAGTGTCCAGCGAGGAGCTAGCCGGGGCAGGGCCCCGAGGCAGGAGCGATCAGTAGGCTGGGGGTTCAGGGGGAGGCGGGGCGGGCCGAGGCTGGCCCCCCTAGGTCACGGGAGTGACCTAGGACGCGCTCGGGGAGAGCGTGGTATTTCCTGGAGGCATAAACAGGAGCGGAGCTTGAGGACGCTACTTTAGTCCGCCGGCGGCAGAAGCCGGGTCCGTCCCAGCCTCCGCCCGCTGAGCTGCTGTCGGCGGCGGCCGGCTGTGGGGCGAGGGCCGAGCCAGCTGCCCGTCTTCCAGGCCTCACGCAGGCCCCAGCTTGGAGCCACAGCAGGAGTGGCCGCTGCGCTGGGAGGGTGAGGAGGTCGGAACCCCCGCCCGCCCTCAGGACCCCCCTCGCCTCGCCCACCCCCCACACTCTCTGAAGCCCCCGGCCGCTCCGCTTCGCTGGGTGGGCTCCATCGGAGGCCCGGGAGGGCTGCGTCCCCGCCGCGGCGAGGCGTCCAGGGGTAGCCGAGCGGCACCTGCTCTGCGCCGGGCTCTGTCTGCCCCGAGCGGCCGTGTCCGCCCCCATCACACCCCGGCCCCTCCTCCTGCGGGTGGCCGGGAGCCCGTGCGAGCTGCGCGGAGCAGCGCGGCAGTCCAGGTCCTGCGAGTGGGCTCCGTGGCTCTTCCAGTGCCTGCCGCTGGGGGACGCCCCGGGGTCCAGCCCGATGCCCTCCACCTGGAGCCGCGCTGGAGGCTCGGTTGGAGCGCGGGGCCACCGTCTTCCTCTCTTTCCTTGGGGTCAGCAGGTCACTTGGGACAGGCTGGGCGCGCGGCGGCTGCAGAGGGAGCGCAGGGCCTCGGTGGGGGAGCCCCGCCCTGTATGGCCTGGCCGTAGCGCAGGGCCCACCGGGTCACCTCAGTTCTCGAGACCTGAGAATGGGGGGAGGTTCTACAACATTCATGACGGGGAACCAGAGGCTTTCCTGGGGTTTGGGCCGGGCCGCCAGCTCTCCTGGGTCTCCCGTCCGCACACGGGGCTGGGGCCCTCTCTCCGGCAGAGGCCCCAGCTCTCCCCACCTAGTGTGGGGTGAGCCGGAGGCCCCCTGGCCCCACGGGCCCCTGCAGCAGCCCGGGGAACAACTGCATGTCCCGGGGGGTGGCCGGGCACACAGGAGCAGCGGCCTAGCACCGAGCGGTGTCCAGGCGTGGGAAGGGACGTCCACCCGGGCTGTGGGAAGCGGCTCAGAGGGGAGCCAGAGAGCGTTTCCCGGGGTTCGATCTTTACGCGAGGTCCAGGGCAGATAAATCCGGAGAGACAGCAAATCAATGGGGGCTGGGGGCGGGGAGGCCGCTGGGGCGAGCTTCCTGGGGGGGCCCCCGGCGTGTCTGGGCCAGGTAGCCGTGCTTCCGCCCGCGCGCGGCTCCGGGCTGGGAGGCGGGCGCCGCGTCCTTGTCGGAGCTGCAGGCCCGTCCGTGGGCCCGCGGGCGCGCTGGCCATTCTGCTATGGAGGTATTGATTTTTTAAAAATTGATTTGTGATTCTGTATTTTGAAAGAAAATTATCCTTTGGGATGAATGGCAAATATTCCGTTTTTCACATTTTCCGACTCTGGTTGTGGTGGGCTTTGCTCTGAAGATTTAAAGCCCTTCATTGTAATCAAGAGGTTCTTCTTTCCTTTTATGGTGTCCGGTCTTGGAGTAAAATCCCGAGATATTCCAACACCCCCTCTAGGCTTCCTGAAGAGGTCTGGGGTTTCAACCTGAAGTCTGCAGTCTCTTCGGTGCTGGGCACATGCTTCAGAACGGGCGCTTCTCTGGAGGGTGCCCTGGTCACCCTGACGCCATTTTGAAAGAGATTGTCCTCTCCCGTGGGCTGAGAGTGCCCTGGCATCCAGGCTCTGGGGAACCTGGCTCAGGCGCTAGGACCTGGGTGCAGTGGGCTTATTGGAGCACCTCAGGGAGGACAGTGAGGGGAGCACCTCTGGAGGGACGGCGAGGGCAGTGGGCAAAGCTGGCCTGAAAGCTGTTGGAGGAGCAGCCTCTGCCCGCCCCGGAGTTCTGGAGGGGGCAGCCCATGGAGCCTGAGGCCCGTGACCCCATCCCAGCCCCTGGGGGTGGGCTGCCAGGGATTGAGTGTACCCCAAGGAGGAGGTGCTTCCAAAGGCAGTGCCCAGGAGGGGCTCAGCTATGGGGGGCAGGTGCCTCTGCAGCCTCCCCGGAGCTGCTGGCATCCGCCTTCGGGCAGCAGGTCCAAGTTCCGCCCGGGCCGCCTGGTCCGACAGGAGTCCCCACGCTGTTTCCTCGGACCCCCACCCCCGCCGGGTCCTCCGCACAGGAGCAGGCCCTTCTCCTTCGGTTCTGGAGGCCGAGTCCCCCACTGCGGGGCGGGGGCCGGGCCTCTGAGCCTGCACCAGGGCGTCCTTCCAGCCTCTCTGCCCTCTGGGGTTCCCAGGGCCGGGCCTCGGCTGTGGTTGCCTCCCTCCAGCCTCCGCCCCACAGCCACGCGGCCGCCTGTGTCTGTCCTCGTCGGAGTCTTTTTTTTTTTTTTTTTTTGAGATTTATTTATTGGGCCTCCCTGGTGGCGCAGTGGTTAAGCACAGCTACGAAGTAAGCTTGACGCCCGGCCGGGGAGATTCCCACATGGTGCAGCTGACCTCTCCCGCCTCTCCTGCCCGCTGCTCCCCGAAGCAGTGTCTTTCTGATCTGCCTGTTCTGCTCCCCACTCTGTCTCTGGTGAATCCTCTCGCCGCCCCACACCTCTGGCCTGTACCCCAGCTTGTATGCATAAATAAATAAATCTTTAAAAAGAAAAGGTATTATAAACAAACAAACAAAAAAAGAGCGGGGAGCAGATTGACAGAAATACACCGCTGAGGGGAGCAGCAGCCGAGGCAGGAGAGGTCTGCTGGGCCATGTGGGAATCCCCCCGGCTGGGCGTCGAACCTGCGTCGTTGCTACCGACAGCTCCACAGCGCCGCACTTAACCGCTGCGCCACCAGGGAGGCCCTTGTCAGGGTCTTAAAGGCCACTGATGACTGCCCCGCCCCCCTTGCCCCCAGACCTCTGGGACCCCCGAGGTAGCGACGCCTGCAGAGGCTTCCGAGCCAGGTCTCTGCCACTTCCTGGGGCCTGCAGGAGCGTATCTTCGGGGGCAACCATTTACCCTGGATGCCGGCGGTGTGTGGGCGCCCCGCAATGACACAGCTCCCGCTTCGCGTCTGCTCGTGCAGGTGCAGCTGGTTTTCCCCAGAGACCGCGCGCCGCTGTCCACACCGCCCCCCAGACGCGCGCGCCACCCACACCATCGCCCCGGCTTCATCACCAGGCGCGAGCGCACGGACACGAGGACCGTGCAGGGCGGGGCGAGGCGAGAGGGGCGGGGCGACCGGGTGGGGCGGGCCAAGCCAGGCCTGCTGGGCAGGGGTCCAGCCCCGGACCCGGCGAGGGGCCTGTCACCTGCAACCCCCAAGCCACAGAGAGACGCAAACGGGCTTTTCCACGTGATAACAGATCTTGGGGAGCTTCCACATTCTGTAAAAAACTTACTTAACTTTAGATTTGGCAGGGGCCTCCCTGGGGGCGCAGGGGTTGAGTCTCAGCACTATGAAGCTGTCCGCAGCCACTGCAGCGTGAGTTCGATCCCCGGCCCGGGGCCTTCCCACAGGGCACAACAGCCCTCTCCTGTCTCCCCGCTGCCCCCTCAGCAGTGTACTTCAGTGGATCCGCCTGTTCTGCTCCCCACTCTGTCTCTGGGGAGTCCTCTCACCCCCCAGCACCTCTGGCCTGTACCCCAGCTTTTATGCACAAATAAATAAATCTTAAAAAAAACTTTAAAAAGGCCCCCCCCGGGGCGCAGCGGTTGAGCGCTGTGCTGTGGGGCTGTTGGCAGCGGCGACGCGAGTTCGACGCCCGGCCGGGGAGATTCCCACAGGGCGCGGCAGACCTCTCCTGCCTCGCCCGCTGCTCCCCTCAGCAGTGTGTTTCTATTCTGCCTGTTCTGCTCCACATTCTGTCTCTGGTGAGCCCTCTCGCCGCCCCACGCCTCTGGCCTGTACCCCAGCTTGTATGTAAAAAAAAACCACAAAACTTTAAAAAGGCGAATGCAGAAAAGTTGATTAAATAGAGGAAAACGCATTCTGCACATCGCCCCTCCTCCCTGCAGCCCCCTGGGCCCGCCGCGGTGAGTGTGGGAGCAGGTTCAAGCTTGAAGACAGTGTCTCCGGGAGCCGTGGACACAGGACCCTCCTGCTCCCCGCTGCGGAGCCCCCGCCACGCCACGCCCTGCCGCTGGAGCCCGCAGGTTTTTCTTTTTTATTTTTTAAGATTTATTTTTTATTTATACATACAAGCTGGGGTACAGGCCAGAGGCGTGGGGCGGCGAGAGGACTCACCAGAGACAGAGTGGGGAGCAGAACAGGCAGAATAGAAACACACTGCTGAGGGGAGCAGCGGGCGAGGCAGGAGAGGTCTGCTGCGCCATGTGGGAATCTCCCCGGCTGGGGCGTCGAACTCGCGTAGCCGCTGCCGACAGCTCCACAGTGCAGCACTAACCGCTGCGCCACCGGGGAGGCCCCCCGCAGGTTTCTCTTTGCCGACGGGACAGGCAAATAGCTCGTTGCTGTTTAAATGTAACTTAAACTTGCTTTTTAAATGTAACTCTTGTGAAGATGAACCCTCTTGCCTTAGTGTCCCAGAGCCGACAAGCACCCCACCTGGGGTTTCAGCAGCACAGAGCGCTGCGTGTGGGGGCTCCTCGGGAGGCCCCTGGCCCGCGGCGGTGGCCCGGGAGTGGCTGTGAGTGGCCTCGCGGCCGTCCCGAGCCCGGGCTCTCCCAGGGCCTTCTGACCTGCTTCCCTGGGGTTCTGCGTGCACGTGACTTTGGGCGATGCGCTTCGGCCCTTACAGGCATCCTCGAGGTGGTCATGTCGGGGAAACTGAGGCAGGCCCGTGTTGGTCCTCAGGGCTGAGGGGCCCCGGTGACTCAGCCACACCACCCAGCCTCTTTGTGAGGCCGCACTTGTCTGGGGAGCCTGGGGGCGTCTCGGGAAGCCCAGGGGAGACGGGGTCAGTAGGCACAGGTCGGGGCCTCGCCTGAGACGGCAGCCGGCCAGCCCTGGGGCGGGCAGTGAGCGAGCCAACCCTGGGGACAGTCCAGGCTGGACCCCACGAGGTTGGCGGATCTGAGGGTGAGGCGGGGGCATGGGGTTTGGGAAGTCGGTAAAGATTTGGGAGCAAACCTCGTGATCCAGGAGGAGTGGCTGGAACGGCCCCGTCTCACCAGGTTTCGGTGCCGGACGGGGCAGAGGCGGCTGGTGGGGGCTGGGACGGGGCTCCCTCGGGGCCGGAGGCATTAGGGCAGCCACAGTAACCCCGAGATTTCGGCCACGTGTGAGGGGGAGACGCCGAGGGCTGGCAGCAGCCTCCTGGGCAGCACCGCTGCCCCTTTCACACCCCCTCCCGGCGGGCGCGGGGCTCTGGGCCACACCGCCGAGGAGGCGGAGCCGGGACAGGAGCCCCAGTTCCTCGGGGCCTCCCTGCGCCGGGCGGCCAGGCAGCTGGGCTGCTTTGCTCCGTCTGCCACCAGGCCGGCAGCAAGGTAACGGGAGGGACAGCTAATTGTGGCTTCTTATTCGCAGTCACATCCCGGTCCCCCAGCTGGCGGGGCCTGGGGAGGGGCTCGGGCCGCGCACACGCTGAGCAGACCACCCGGCTCCGGCCTGGGAGCAGGACTCAGGCGGCGCCTCCACTGAGCCCCCGGAGCCCGGCCTCGGCCCTGCCCCCGGCCCAGGAGGCTGCCGCTCCTCCCCCGCGCCTGCTCCTTCTGGGCGCCGGGCCCCAGAGAGCCCCGCCGCACCCCGTCCCGGCCAGGAATAACTGGGTGACTCAGGCCGCGCGTGTGTGCGACCTGCAACCGGCTCTCTCCCTTGCAAGGCGCCGCCTCTGCTTCCCGGGGGAACAGGCACCGCCGCCGGCCGCTTGTCCAGTCATTGTAAGCCAGCCCCCTGCAAAGCCCTGGGCCCAGCTGCGCAGGACAGACTCGGAGGCTGAGGACTCGCCGGGCGTCTGGTGCGAGGGCCAGGGCCCTAGTGCCAGCCCCGGACTCTCGGGGCCCAGTCCCCTGCCTGACCCGTCCTGGCGGGCCACAAGTGCCCTGTGGGTGTGAGCCCATGGGCTTCTTCCCGGAGCGGAGGAGGGCACAGCCTCGCCTGCCAGGCGGGGACAGCGCTGGCCTCCCGCCTGGCCTCTCCTGCCCACTTGCTTGTAGGGGAACCAGCCAAAGCCCAGCCAGAGTTTGCAGGTCAGCTGCCCGGCCCCTGCGTGGAGCCGGAGGCCCCGCGGTGAGTCACGACGCCCGGGCGGGCACAGCCGGGCAGGGTGGGCACGTCTACCCAAAGCCGCCGCTGCCACCCCAGGGGCCTGGCCGGCCTGCTCTGCACGGCCCCTGCTCCTCCGGCAGAGATGGAGGCACGTGCTGTGTGGGCGCCATGGGGCCGCTTGCCCCCGAGACCTCGCGTCTTTAACAGCTTTATTGGGGTCTAATGGGCATGCCGGAAGTCCCCCATTGAAAGTGTAAGGGTCAGGGGCGTTAGCAGGTTTGCAGAGCTGTGCACACAGGCATGTAACTGTCACCACAGTCTCACCCCAGGGCAGCTTCGCACCCTCCCAAGGACGCAGCTCTTTCTCCCACCCCCGCCCCACCGGTCGCTGGGGTCTTTCCGGGCCTATCCGTGGGCACTCGGCGCCCGGATCTGTGGGTCCCCGTGTCCCTGCTGGGTTGCTCTGGGGGGCAGAGCTGGGACCTTTGGGCTCTGTGTGGCTTCCTCCTGCAGGGGGGCTGCTGCGGCCCGGGGTTCTGCTGGACGCCCCTTGTGGCCCCGGCTTCCTCGCTTTGCGGAATGAGTCCCCAGCCCGCCCTGGAGGGGCGTCGCCGGGGTCGCCCTGTGTGCACGCGCGTGCGTGTGCAGGCATGTACACGTGAGTGTGCGTGCGGTGGGGGTGGGGCAGGTGAAGCCGGGAGTGGACGCACCCCCCTGGCCGCACAGCCCCGGCCCCCAGCGGCCGCCTTCCCAGACGCCCCTGCGGCTCCCGCCCGCGCTCCAGCCCCTCGGAGCACAGCGCGCGGCCCGCGTGCGCGGCGCCCGCCGCCCCTTCCCGCCCACCCCTCCGAGTGCCTCGCGCAGCCCAGCCCACGCGGACCCAGGGGCCGCCACGGGGATGGGTCAGGGAGGCCCCACGAGAAGGGACTCCTCCTGGCAGCCGTGGGGCACACTACTGAGGTCGGAGGGACGCGCTTTTCCCAGAGGGGTCCCTTTCCAAAGCCGGGGAGCGCCACGAGCCTGCCCCCTCGGGCACCCAGCCCCGCCTGCCCCCTCGCGGCGCCGGCCTGGCTCCGCCAGCTCCGCACACCTCACATTAATGCCTGGGCGCTTGGCGAGCTGTCACCCAGGCCGGGGTGCCCCTGGAGTGCGGCAGAGCAGCCGACCCAAGGACTCCCAGGGCTGGGGGCGCCACCCTGGGGAACGGAGCGGCCAGGCGTCTCCCGCCCTCCGCCATTAGCATCCGTGGCCGACACCTGCGGTCTCGCACGGGCCTGCGGCGGCGCCTGGAGCGTGCGTGGGCGCGCGTGGGCGCGCGTGGGCCGAGACCGAGTGTGGGGTAAATGAAGGCGGCCTCAGGTTTTCCACCCGCCTGCCGCTGGACTTCACGATGGACACCTGCGGTCCAGCGCGTGGGCCTCGTGGTGACCGCGCATGCGCGAGGCGCGCCCCGGAGCCCGGGGCAGGACGCGCGGCAACGGCTGCTGAAGAGTCCGCTTGACCCGCCGAGGGACCTGCCCGGCCTGGGGTGGCCGCAGGGCACCGAGCATAGAGGGGCGGGCGCAGAGAGGCCCTGGAGGCGGCCGTGCGCAGTAGAGACTGGCAGAGAGCGAGAGGCCCAGCCAGAGTGAAGATTCGCGGGAGGGCGGAGAGGCCTGCCTGCCCTCCGGCCCGCCCCGGCCCTGCCGGCCCTGCGCCTGCTCGCCTCGCTGCAGAGGGTGTGGAAACATCATTTAAAGCCCGGAGAGGCCAGCCAGGGCCCCAGGACGCTCCTCTGCCGTCTGCTGCTCCTCTGCCCGGGCTTCCTGGCGCGGCACCGCAGGCGGAGACCACAGTCCACACGGGGAGGAGGCCGCCCGCAGCAGCCTCTGCCAGCTGGCCTCTTCCGGGAGGGGCTCAACGGTGACCTCGGCCAATTTCCTGCCGCCAGCTCCCCCAGAGCCTGGCCCGGTCCCCGGCTGCCCGAGCTCACTGTCCAGAGCGGGGACACAGGCCTGACCCGCTGGCCTCTGCCCCAGAGGAAGCAAAACAGTGGGGCCCGGGCGGCCCCCAGCGGCCAGCGCGGCCCTCTGGGCTGACCTCCGCACGCCCTCTCCCGGCACCCGGCCAGCGCTCTCCCAGGAGGAGGTGCCAAGCAGTGGCTTCCCGCCGGGCCAGGCCCCACCGCACCCCTGCTGGACACTGCTCAGGACGCCAGGGGTCAGAGCCAAGGAAGGGCAGCTGGAGGGGGTCGGGCAGGCCTGGGGTCACCCAGCGAGGCCACCAGGGACCCAGGCCTGGGGGAGTGGGGAGCCCAGCCACGGGCACATTTCTGAAGCGCTGAGAATCGGCACCCCTGAAAAACGCCCTTTTCCTCTCCTGGGACCCCAGCCGGCAAACGGGGGAGTGGGGGTGGGGGGACGAGTGGGGTGGCGCCGGGTCGGTACGCAGTCGCCCAAACGCGGTGGTGTCCGCTCTCCGCACCCCCTGTGGAAGAGGCCGGCCGGCAGGAACCCCAGGCCCTCGCCCCGCCAGCCTTCCGGATGCTGTCTGGGCTGGCCGTGGGGTCTGGGGGTGGGCTTGGGAGAGTGGGGGTGAGGGTGGCGCCTGTGCCTGAGTGTCTCTGCTGGCAACAGAGCGTCTCCGGGGAAACCCGTGCCGCCCGGGGACCCCCGAGGGGCAGGGGGAGGGGCGCTGTGGCGCCAGCGGCTCCTCCTGCTGTGGGCTGGGGGTGCAGATGGCACAAGGGAACCCCGACTCCAGCCCCGCAGGCCCTGGCTAGAGTGGCTCAGGGTGAGGCAGCCCCTTCCCTCCCTGCGACAGGCAGCAAGAGATTCCCGCCTTGTGCAGAGGCGCGAGCTGGGCGCGGGAGGGCAGCTGAGTGGCAGGGAAAGGCCCAGTCCCCGGGGCGTCCGACTCGGGTGGCCCGGACGCCCTGCCGTCCCCGGGGGCCACCCACAGAGGCTGGGCAGGGCGTTTTTCCACTTGGGCTGTGGCCAACTTAGGGTGACACCAGCCACTTCCTGCCGTCCTGACGTGAGCTGCATCCCACCAAGTCACACCTCAGCGCCCAGGCCCGCGTCCAGGAGTGCAGCCAGCACCTTGGAGACAGCCTGCGCCAGGCCCCGGGGGGCGGGCGGGGGGCTGCAGGGTGAGGCGGGGTTCAGCCCCTCCCGGCCCTCGGGGGTCCACCTTCAGAGCATCTCACGCACCTGCAAACGCAGCTCTCGCTTTCACATCCTGGCGTTCCCCAGGTGAGAATGTGGGGGCCTCTGTAGGGGTGCGCTCTCTGGGGGGGCACTGACCACAGGGCAGCCAGGTGCTGGTCACACGGCCCCCGGGCAGCTGAAGTCCCCGCTTCTTACCCTGGTGTCTCTCCTCCCTCCCCCACCCACCTCGTTCCCTTCCTCCCGGCCCCCGGTTCTCACTATCGGTTTCATTTCTCTGCCCGATACTGGGCCAGGCGCTGCCCACCTGTTCGCCCTCCACCGCCTGCCCCGCCGCCCTGCTCCTGTTGCCCAAGGGGTGGGCTTGGGGGTGCTGACATCACGTCACGGGGCATTTATCCGCCCCTCCCCGCCTAACGCAAATTTCATCCTCGTTCTCTCTGAATCAATTTACTTTTATTGCCTCAGCTGCTCAAAAGCAATTTTTCAAGAACAAAAAGGTCAGCACGTCCAAGACTAATCAATTCTCCCAGCGCTCCCCACCCCCGCCCGCCCCGCCGGAGCCGGCCCCGCCCGCGGCTGTTATTGCTTCCCAATCTGTCATTAGCGGCCGCGGACGCCGCTGGCCTGGCAACCTGGCGCGGGCGGGGCTGGGTGCGCGGCGGCCACTCGCCGCCGGCGCGGACAGTAACAGCCCCCTGATGGATCGCGTGGAGCGGAGCTGCGCCCGGCGCATCAGCCACTCGTTCGGAAGCTCCGCCATAAAGGGGCTCAGCCCAGGGGACCCCCGTCCACCTGCCTGCCCGCCCTCCAGAGCTGGGGCCTGGTCTGGCCCCAGCCCCACGGCCCCAGTGCCGGCCGCCCCCCGCCTGGGCCTTGCCTCTCACGGCCTTCGTGCCCCCTCTGCATCCCTGCTGGGAGCAGGATGCGCCTCCTGACCGCTGGCACTGCCCCCAGCACGTACCCGGCCCTCCGACGCTGAGGTCCGGCCACTGTCCCAGCCAGGACTCGGCCGTGTCGGGGGCGGGAGGAGACTCCACCGAACACGCGTGTGGCTTGCCCGGCGTCTGCACAGCGCGGGCACCAGGCCTGGGCCAGGCGTGTCCTCCACGCCCCCGCTGCCCATCCGGCTGCCCACTGCCCACCACAGCTCTGTATGAGGCCGCTCCGCCCTCACAGACCAGGAGACCGAGTCCGGCCTGTGCTGGGCTCGAGCCCCAGTGGACACAGGCCGGCGGGGGCGCCGCCCCAGCTCTCTGCTGTTGACTTTAAAAAAAACAGCTGAGCGCAGGGAACGCCCAGGACGGGCGCGGCTGTGGGCGCAGGGGCGGGGGCCGGGGGGCGCTACTCGGCAGGCAGGCGAGTATTCTGCCGCTGGACGGGCCATACCGCAGCCGCTCCAGAAGCTGCCGAACTGCTGTGAAACGGCCGACTCGGGGTTACATGAACTTCACCCCAGCAGATTATTACACGACAGTGAACAGCTACGTTTTCCAGCCACCTGTTGGGCCAGAGGTGGTGACCTGCACTCTGGGCGTCCAGCAGAGGCGGCCGCCACCCGGCCTGGGGAGTCCCACAGCAGGAGGGCCTCCCCCCGGGAAGCCTCCCCTGCTGGCCCCGCTGGCCCCAGGCCCGCCCATCAGCCTGGCCCCAAGTGTCCGGCTCCGTCTGCACTCGGCCGGAGCCACAGGCCCGGGGCCTCCCCTGCGGGGTCTCCAGCCCGCCCTGGCAGGCCTGGCTGTGCCCGAGGCTCTGTCCTCAGCGCGCTGGCAAGGTGCCCGCTCCCCATGGGCCGGACGCTGCCCTCAGGGCTGGCCCTCAGGGCTGGCCTCCCCTGCCTGCCCACGGACCCCAGGGCTGAGCTGGCGCTCAGAGCCGGGTGTCCCTGCCAGGCTTGAAAGGCCATCCGGTGGGCCCGCAGCCTGCTCCATGGCGCCCCCTGCAGGCTGACTGCAGCCGACCCGGCGCGGCGCCCTCCCCCCCCCCAGAGGACCAGGAGTCCGACTGTGGAAAGCGCCCTGTGGCCCCAGTGATGTCCAGGTTGTCCTCCCAAGGACGCCCTCCCCGCCCCGTGACGGACCGAGATGTGAAGGCTGGTCCCAGCTCCCCGGGGGCTGGGCGGCCCCGCCCCTCCCAGCCTGGCTTCTCCCTCTTGCTCTGCAAGGCCATGTTCCCTGGGCCAAGGAACCCAAACCCTGGACTGGGCAGGGCCTCCCGGCCACTTGGAAGTTGACACCGGGGCAGGTCTCTTCCGAGTTCTGTCCTGCCGGCCTGGGGGAGCCTCTGTCGGGCGGGAGAAGGGGCCTGGGGGCAGAAATAAAGCCTCGACCTGGGCCTCCCGCGGATCCGGCCAGACGACTGGGCACAGCCCCCCAGGGCACTGGCCAGGGACTGGCCTAGCGATGTCCCCTGCTGGGGGCGGGGGTCCGAGAGGGAGGAGCCCCGTGCAGGACCCGCGCTGGCTGGGATCACCCCCCGCCCCCCGTTCCGGCAGCCGGGCCCTGCCAGCCTCCCCAACTGCGCAGCAACTGCCGAAGATTCTGAGAAATGCCTCCTGGGCCTTTCTTGGGAGCCTGGGTAGGGCAGGAAGTCCCCTGGGGCGGGGACAGCGGAGCAGGTGGCGCCCAGATCCCTGGGCGGGGACATTCTCGGCCTGGCTGGTGAACTTGAGGCAGCAGCGGGAGGCCCAGCCCAGGGGCTCCTGCGGGGGGCTGGCACCCACAGGTGGCGGTGCACCCCGCCCGCCTATGTGCAGACTTCAGCCTGGAGAGCCGGCCGGGCGCAGAGCCAGCCTGCAGGGGCCCGGCGGGGCTGGCCGCTGACTCACCCGGCCGCTGCGGCGGGGTGCCCTGGGGTCCCGGTTGCCCACCCGTCCCCTGGAGGTGCTCAACCGCACCCAGTAGCTGAATCCCGAGGGGCGGAAATGACAGCCCCGCTTTGTCCTGATAGCTGGAATCCCTTAGGTGTCGGCAAGCAGCTCCACCTCCACGCCCAGGCAGGGGCTCTGGCCACCGGCCCCTTTGCTGCCCAGGGCTTCCCCGCCGCCCCAGGACCACGTCCGCCCCTGCCCCTCCACGCTCCTTGTCCAGGTCACACGGCACCTGCGCAGCCAGTCACAACGGCATCGTTACAGTCCCCCCAAAATGTGTGTGCGGCGGGGGGGTGGTCCAGGAATCAGCCGCACCCAGGAGAGGACACAGCGGCCGCTGTTGCCGGTTTCCGCGGATGAGGCGCGTCCAGGAGGCCGCTTTGGGCTGATCGCAAAACAGAAAAGAAAGCTCAAGGCCGGGAGATGGTCGGCGGCCCCCGGGAGCAGCCGGGCCTCCGTGACCAGCCCGGCCAGGCACCGCGCCGTGCGCCCCTCTGCGGGGCGCCCAGCCCCACACCCCCACACCCCCACAGCCCCAAGTCAGCCTTCGCCCCGGGGCCCGGGGGAGTGTGGGAGCGTGCCCGCCCCAGGGGCCCTCGAGTGTCTGGGCAGTGGGCCGTGGGGGCCTGCTTGACGCTCCACACCCTGTTATTTCAGCCTGTACCACGCCCCCTGCAGGGCGTCACCTCCCTCCCTGCGCATGGGCAGGGAAACTGAGGCACACGGAGAGGGGCAAAATGCTAGGTGGGGGTCCCGGGCTGTGTCCCTGCTCCCCGGCAAGTCCACTGCCTCCCGTTTGCCCCTCGACGGTCCCTCCGGGCATCTGGCTTGTGGGGAGGGCCTAGTCTGAGAGTCCCCCCAGCGTTAGCAACGAGTGGGCGAAAGGCCGAGGTCTCCGCACCGGCCAGTGTGTGGTGCCGGCCAGGCCGCCAGGACGCTTGTCCAGACAGACACGAGGGGGCCGAGCAGCCTCGGCCGGTCACTTTCCTCCCCTGTGCCGCAGCTTCCTGACCCAGGAAACGGGGACAGCAGCTCTACCCCTGTGCCCCAGGGGCTGAGCCCGTGGCTGCCGGCCCGGCTGCATTCAGGGGCCCCTGCAGCATTTGCTCGGACGCCTTGCGGCCCAGAAACTCAGGCCCCTTCCTTGGAACGTGGCACCTGGCGGCCTGGGGGAGCCTGGCCAGCCAGCCCTGGCCTCTCCCTCGCCCCAGGCTGCCCCTGCTGCCATGACCCGCGGGGTCGCTGAGCCCCCAGGACGGAGGCCTTGGCCCTGGGTCCCTGGCAGCTCCCCTGGCCCTGCCCAGAGACGCGGCCCCCCGCCCGCTCCTCATCTCCCCGCGGCCCCTGGCTCCCGCCTGCCAGCCCGAGGCCACGCCAGCAGGCGCCGTCAGAGCTGGGCGGGCCTCTGACCCCTCCCGACCGAGGGGCTGGGCTGGGTTTGCGGCCAGCCCGGGCCTCGGCCAAGCCCGCCGGCCTCGGCTCCCTCTGTGGGCCGCCAGCCTGGTCCGGGGCTCGGCCGGGCAGCCGGGCTGGCTGCTCTTGCGCCTGCGCTAGCCCCTGGGCCCTGGGCCGGGCCGGAGATGGGGCCGCAGCGCGGGGCAGGCTCCCCACAGCCGCGCCGGGCTTGGGGCGCCCAAGCACAGTGATGCTGCCGTAGCCCACTGTCACTGGACTCCCCAGCTGTTTAGCGGGGCCGCCGGGCTGCTCCCCCTTCACAGGCAAGCCCGTGGGAGGGGCCTCAGACCGCAGAGCGGAGACGTCCAGGCAGGAGAACCCTCAAGCCCCTGCAGGCAGAGCGCCCGGCCTCCCCGTGACTCCCGCACCCGGCAGCCCCGCGGGGCACCACGCCGGTCCGTGGGGGTCCTGGTGGGGAGGCTTGGGGTGCGGTGGGCATGGCCAGAGGGGCCAACTCCGGGTCAGGAGGCCCCAGGATGCACCCCAAGCCCTCTCGAGCAGGAGTCGGGGCGTGGCCCGGGGCCCCTCACAGGACACTGCTCCTGCCCGTCTGCCGGCCCCCAGGCTGGGCCACCTCGCCGGCTCCTCCCTGGTGGAGCTCGGCAAAACTGGCACCGCCCCCAGCTGGCTGCTGTGAGTGCTGGGAGCTGGGGCCCTGCAGGCACAGGCCTGGCCGCCGGGGCCGGCCCCAGCCTCGGGCGCTCAGCCCGCACAGCGCCCAGCGAGGGCCCCTCCGAGCCCCAGTTCCTCAGACGGGGCCCCCAGATGTCAGGCCTGTCTGGGCCCCTGCCTGGAGGCCCCCCTGCCCAGGAGCCCCTCCCGCCCCTCTGGGGTTCCCCCCGCAGGCGTGGGGCTGGCGGAGATGGGGCGCGGCAGGGGCCGGGCTGCCTGGCCTGCGCTCGAGGGCCAGGCGGGCCCAGCAGGACGAGGACGCAGGCCCGGGGGCTGGGCTGCGGTCAGGCCTCTCATCCTCGCCGAGGCTCCCGCGTCCGGCGCCTCCTGCCCAGCAGGGCCCAGCGAGCGAGCCAAGGCCGAAGGGCTCCTTGAACTCTCCGGAGGCCCCCACAGGCCCCATTTCAGGGAAAAGGTCCCCGGGAGCCGCGATTCCCAGACGAGGGGCCCCGGGCAGGCTGAGCGCTGGCCAGCTCTAGGCCCCCGACTCTGGGCTGGGGCCTGGTCGGGGTGCGCTCGCGGGCCGTGGCCCTGCGGGGCTCTTCCCCAGGTACCCAGATCGCCCCCTTTGCCTCTGGAGGGGGTGGGAGTGACGGCAGGCAAGCCCAGGCTTCCCAGAGTGTCGGGGTGACAGTGACGGGGTGGGGAGCGGAGGCCGAGCTGGGCTGAGGGCCCCGTAACCCAAGGGCATGGCAGGTGCCTTGGCCGCAGCCGGGCGCCCAGGCGTGGTGCTTGGGGGGACGGCAGGAAGGGGTGGGGCTGGGAGGGCCCGGGCGGGGGCGGGGGTGCTGCCGCAGGGGCCGCCCTGGGGCTCATCTTCCCCTTAGGGCCCCCAGGACTCATGCGCTTTCCCTCTGCCCCCACCCACCAGGAGCCCCTGGCAAAGCCGCCAGCTTGCTTGGTGTCCTTTTAATTAGATTCTCCCAAATTCCCTGCCGTGCGGTTATTAATATTTATCTGGAGCGCACCTGACATGGTTAGAGCAGAGGGCCCGGGAGGGATGGAGGGGCCACCCCCTCTTCTCCCCGCCCCACAACCGCGCCAGCGCCCCCACCCCACTGCCCCCGCTCCCAGCCCCCTCCCTCCGACCCAGGCCCACCCTTCCCAGCCCTCTCCACCCCTGCATGCCCCCGCCTGGGCGGGAGCCGGGGCACAGGAGGCTCTGAGGTGCGTGCGGGGGCGGGGGGCGCCCCAGGAAAGGCCCCGCGTGTGAAATCGAGAGCGAGCGGCCAAGCCCCTTCCACAGAGCGGCGGGCGGAGCGGGCAGCCTGCTCGCTGCTCAAGGGGCAACTAGCGCCTGGGCACTCAGAGGCCTGGGCCCCGCTGCCCACACACGCCCCTGCCCCAGACGTGGACCACCGCTCCCGGCCCTGGCGGGGCCCCTCCCCCTGCCCCCCCTCCCTAGCCCAGCCCAGGGGAGCAGCCGCGGCTTTGCAGCTGTGCCACCCCGCTGCCGCCCACCCCCAGCACCCAGGCGACCCGGCCCGCTGAGAGCGAGACCAGGGACGTGCGGTGCAGCCTGGGGGTTCTCGGGAAACAGGCTGCCGCGGGCTTTGGGGACAGGCAGAGCACGCCGGGGCGGCAGAGGGAAGGTGGGCTGGACCCCTGCAAACTGCACAGGCCAGCGGTGAGACAGATGAGGCCGTGGAGCCCAGCAGTGGGGGCCGTGGGGGCGCTGCGTCCCCCTGCCGGGTAAGAGGACAGGGAGGCACAGACGGGAAGGCCCAGCCCCGGCCACCTGCTGCCCCAGGGGACAGGACGGACCCCAGCTCCTCCTGCTCCTTCGTGTCCCCAGGGGCTCCTCTCCCCTCCCCCACCTGCACCGCCCCCGCCCCGACTCAGCGCTGGGGCAGCAGGAGCGCCCAGGCCCCGTCCGCTCTCTGTTCACCCCACAAGGTTGCGTCCACCTTGGCGGCGCCCTCTGAAGCGTGCCCAAGCGCCATCGGCTCAGGAGATGGGAGCCCCGCAGCTCAGGCGTGAAGAAGCCCTGTGATTCCAGCACAGGACCGGTCTCGGGGTCCTGTTTTCTGGGGTTCACAGGCCCTCTCCCAGTGCCCCATTAATTGTCCCACCCACCTCTCCGGCTCAAGACCCGGGGGTCCTCCTGCCCCCCCTGCAGGCCAGCACCTCTTCCCTGGGAGGCGAGCTGCACTCCTCCAGCCCTGGCCAGCCCCTGCCCCCTCCCCTGGGACACCAGGGGCTGCCCGGCTGGCATGGGGGGGGGCCTCTGCCCAGCACCGGAGCCCACCCCCGAGGCCTCGCCGTCCCACTGGACTCCCCCCGCAGCACCGAGCACACAGCTGTTGTCACTGTGACTTTATTTGCTTTTCGGGGGTCCACGTGTGCCGGAAGCACTGCTGGGCGTGGCTGGTGCGGTCACGGTGCCCAGCCTGCCCGGGGCAGGGCCCGACGGCTGTCTGTCGTGTTAAAAAAACCAACCACAGAGGACGCCGCATCTCTTCCCCTGGACGCGCCCTCTTGGGAACAGTGTGGTCGCCCTTCTCCTAACACCCCCGGCTTCTCCACGCCGAGGCGCAGGATGGCGGAGACCCGCGTCTCCCGCGCCTGGGAGTCGAGGGGTGCGGACAGGAGCCGGCCGCAGGCGGAGGCCCAGGAGGCCGGGTCCCTGGTGCCTGTGCCTGCTGGGGGCACACCTGCGGGCCGCTGGGGTCCACGTCGCAGTTGACTTCGGCAGCAGGAGCGGGAAGCGGGGGGCACTGATGGCCCCTGGCCAGGGATACCCACAAAGGTGAAAAGGGCGGGTTTGCCGACTCCCCAGCCAGGGAGGGCGCTGGAGTCCGGGGCTCCGCTGCCTCCCTCTGGGCAGGGGTTCCGGTCGAAGGTCAAGGCGGAGGTCAAGGTCTCTTCCCTGAGTGGCAGGCGAGGGCCCCGGCACCAGACAAACGTGCCGCAGCTGGTGTGGGCGTGAGCCGGTCCAGGACTGGTGGGCGCGCGGGACCTCACCCCGCTGGACTCCCGGGGCCGCCTGCCCGGGATCCACACTGAGGGGTCCTGATATGCACTCAGCGGGGGGCCGCTCCCTCTGACGGGGCGCGGGGCTTCTGCTCCCAGCCCTCCTTGCCGCTGGCTCGGGGCCCAGTGCACTGGTTCCGAGTCAGGCGAGTGCGGCCTCAGCCGGACCTGCGGGCTCCCTCCCTGAGCCGGGGCCCACCGCAGGTGGGGTGTCTGGGGGCTCCCTTCCTTCCTTCCTTCGTGGTGCCCGAGCAGACCCCCTCCTCCAAGGTTTCCCAGGGAGCAAGCGTGGGGGTGCTCGGGTGCACCCTGAAAGCCCGAGGGGGAGCTGTAGGGCCTACCCCGGGGTCAGTGCAGCCACTCCCTGTGACCGAGTCAGGCCCGCGGCCCTGTCAAAGGTGAGAGCCGGTATCCTCTGCCGGCCCCCAGCCCCGTGCCCGGGGAGCCCCGCGTCAGGGCCTGTGTCCCCGTCCAGCAGGGCTCCTGCAGAAGCGCCAGGCCACGGGCCCCCCGGCCTGGCATGCGGTCAGGAGCCCCCCTGCCTCTGACGCAGGTCAGACCGGGCTGCCGAGCGGCCCCTCTGGACTCCACACTCCTCCCCTGCAGGGGCCGGGCCGTCCACTGCTCTGGCCCGAGAAGCCCGACTCCGTGACCCGTGAGGTCCGGGTCTGGCTGGAGCAGAGTCGGAAGCTTCTGGCGCAGGCTCCTGCCCCCACCGCGGCTGAGCTGAGCCCCCAGGCGCGCCCGCCGCCCGCCCAGGCCACCGTGCACTGACCGCCCCCCACGGCTCCTGGCCGCACCCCCGCGACGCGATGCTGGTGCCTCAGGGAGCCTGAGGACACTCGCGCACGCACGCGCCAATCGCATTAAGTGTCATTTTAAAAAATGGGCTAAATAAGCAGCGTCACCCAGGAAGGCGGCTGACGGCCGCGTGTCGCGCCCCGGCGGCGGGAAAGCGGGAGTCTAATGGCTGCATTATCACCCGAGTGCCTCCGCGGCTGGCGGCCTGGTGACAGCTGCCGCGGGGTTCTGGCGCACCGCTCCTAATTGCATCCAGACTAAGGACCAGTCGGGGTGGGCCGCAGCAGGTCCTCCGACTTGGAGACCAGCCCCTCCCCTGGGAGTACGGGGTGGGGACTGAGGGGCTGGGGGTCAGAACGAGTGCTATGCCCCTAAGACCGTCCAAAATGAGGGGTCCCTGCCCCCACCTCCAGGGGCCCAAAGGCAAAAGGTGTCCCAGTAAAATGCAAGGGAGGGTCTGCAGCTGGGGGGGGGGGGCGCTCCCGGCCCCTGCACTGGGGGAGGGGCACGTCCCTGAGGAGGCATCTCCAGGACGAGGCTATTTGGGCTGAGGGTGTAGACTGTACCCCGGCGGGTTCCTCGCTGCTCCCCGATCCCCAGCCTCTCGCCCCAAGAGGCTCCTCTTGCTAAAGGGAGGGTCCCCGGATGCTCAGTGGGGCCGAGGCAGGGGCGGGCCTGAGGGCAGGAGCTTGCGCGCTCTGCTTCTGCGCCATCCCTGGCCGGGGTCAGTCGCACGATGTGCGGGCAGCCCCCCGCCCCCCAGACCGGGCCGGCTGCCCCCACACGCGGAGAGCACTCAGCGAGAGCCCGTCCGAGGCCCGTCTGGGGCTTCTCTGTTACGCGGCGTCACAGATAATGGTGCCCGGATGTGGTTTCTGAGGGTCAGCCACTGCCCGGTCAGCTCCAGCCACTGCCCCAACACAGCAGAAGCCAAACAGAGAGGCCCTTCTCCCCGGAAGCCACGCCAGGGAGCCCCACCCCCACGCAGCCTGTGCCCTGCGGCCGGTTGCCGTGGGTGCCCCAGGATCTGGCCACTGCCGGGGCTCCCAGTCTCCCCAAAAGACTCCTGGACGGAGGGGCCAGGGCCTTGGAAACATGCGTCTCAGCCCCCTCGGTGTCGGGTCGCTGCCCTGCCCCGGCCAGAAGGGCCAGACCGGCCGGCGGGTCTCCGCGGCTGCACCCCAGGAGGCGGTGCAGGGAGCCCAGGAAATACTCGGGCAGGAGTGGCCTCTGCGCTGCCCACACCGCGTCTGCCCGGCCCGAGACCCGGAGGGGCAGCGTCCCGTGCACAGCCTGCAAGCGTGTGGGGAGCCGGGGCTGGCCGCTTCACTGCGGCCACCTGCTGTCCGGCGCCTGAGGAGCTCACCGTGGGAGGCCCGCTCAGTGGCCGCAGGCCCCGCCTCGGGCCGTCCCCGCCGGGCTTGTCCGTCAGCCCCTAGCCCGCCCCCACTTCCCTGGGATGGCTCTGCGGGCGGCAAGCTGGCCGGAGCGGCCCAGCGCACGCCCCCGCCCATCCAGGCCCGCAGCGGCTCAACCGAGGCCAGAGGTCCTCCTGCCGAGGGCCGGCGATGGAGGGGCAGCCACACGGCTGCAGGGCGGCTGGGTGGGCAGCGGGCAGCCCCGGTGCTTGCCCTCCGCGCCGGCACACGCCTCTGTTTGGGTCAGCGGCTCCTTCTGCTCTTGGCCGAGGTCTGCGTCAGCCTCGCAGCCGTGGCTGCCGCTGAGAGGCCTGCACTCGGCTCCCGCGGGTGTGGCTGGCGGGGGCCCCTGGCCTGGGGTGCCCCGGGCTGTTCTGTGCCCCCGGGGCAGGCGAGGGGGACCCCCGGGCTCTGCTGCTCCCTGTCCCCTGCCGGCGAAGCTGGGGGGATTCCTGGGGCGTGTCTGGCTCCACCAAACGCAGGCCAGAGAGCGGCCGGCCTGGCCTCCGGGGCGGGGCCGCGCCCCCCACTATTTCGGGGGCCGGCTTCTCTGGGCAGCGCGGGGGAGGGGTCTGGCTTGGTCACTTCCGACTCCGCTTTTGTTGTCACTATGAAAAGGGCCCTTCGTGCCGAAAGGCGTCCTCCTTACGTTTCTGCCACCCTCCATGCCCCCGCCCGCCCCACCGGTCTGGCGAGCCCCCTCCGCCCCGCGTGCCGCGAGCCAGCCTATCTGCGGAACCCGGAGGCTTCCCGAGGCGTCTTTGGGCCCTTCTTGCCTTCTCCGGGGGGCCCAGGTGGAGGCCCCTCAGCCGCGCCCCCATAGGGGCAGCTCTGGAACCCGGGATGCCGGCCGGTGCACTCCACGGCGGGGATGTAGCCGCTGTCCCACATGCCCGGGCCACACAGTCTGCACAGGTCGTGCAGGCCGCACGGGATCCGCGGCCGGAGGCGGAACTGGTACAGCAGACTGCGGGCCTGCGGGGAGAGGGCGCGGTAGGGCGGGCGCGGGCGGGGGCGGGGGCGGGGGGGCCTGCGGGGAGAGGGCGCGGTAGGGCGGGTGTGGTAGGGCGGGCGGGGGCGGCCTGGAGAACAGCCGCTTCACGCCTCTCAGGCAGGAGCTGGGGGGTGGGGGGCAGCCATGGCCACGCTCCCCTTTTAGATTTTAGTGGCTGCCCCCACAGCCTGCTTCTCCGTTTCCCCAGCTCTGGCTGTGAGTGGGGGCCCCAAGAGAGGGCGGCCCCCATCAACCTATTTTGTGCCAGGGCCTGGGGGGCTAAGGTACCCCAAGGAGCCAGCCAGCCCGGCCCCAGCAGCCGCTGGAGGTGCCGGCCCCGGGTTTGGGCGGGGAGCTCCGGGTGGGGCCCTGTGAGTGGCCCAGCGTGGTGGGGGTGTTGCCCGGGCCCGTGTCTCCGAGCGGGGGCGCCCCACCTTCCTGAGGACGAGCTCCCCGTTCATGTGCATGGCCAGGTTCCCGAAGTGCAGGAGCATCTGGTCGGCGGCCAGCTGCTGCTCCACGACGTCGTCCCCGTAGATGGCCACGATGGCCACGCAGACGAAGAGGTGGAAGTAGTCCGTCTGGGGGTGCAGGGGGTCAGGCGGGGCTGCCCGGGCGCAGAGCGGGGAGGGGTTCCGGGGAGGCAGCTCCCTCAGGCCCGGGCCTCAGAGCCCCCCACCCCAAGCGTGCCGATGTCAGAACCCGCCTGCGAAGGCACAGGGGCCGGGCTGGCCACCCTGCTGCTGCCCTTCTGGGGAACGGACGCGCTTTCTCGGCAGCTGCCCCGGTCAGCCTGGGCACCTTCCCCAAGCCTCAGACCCGGAACGTGTGGGCCAGACACTCCCCGGTCGCAGAGAGAACCTCTGGGCCGCGGCCGGTGTCCTGCCTGCAGGCTGACTGCCCTGGCCCTGGCTCTGGAGTCTGCTCGGGCGTTGCTAGGAGGCTCCAACGCCAACTCCCGGGCAGCCACAGGCCAGCCAGGCCACCACCTCGTTGGCGGCCCTCAACGGAACCCCGCCCGGCCGGCCTGCCTGGCCCGTGGCGAAGCCGGTGCTGACAAGTGGACGCACCTGGTGCTCGCCTGCCCAGGTGCGGCCGGGCCCTGCCTGTCACCCCCGCTGTGGGCAGAGGAAGGACGAGAGCCCCCGGAAGCCGGTGTTTAGGCCCCGATGCCAACCGCTCGGCCGGACGGAACCACGGCTCCAAACTGGGCCGGGAGGGGCTGCAGAGGACGCAGAAGCCGCGCTGGTGAGGCCCGAGCGCTGCGAGACACCCAGGCCGGGCCCGCGCCGCCAGCCGCCCCCCAGGGACCCAGACAGTCCCATCTGGGCCTAGAAGGGCCTCTGCGGCTCTGTGGCCCGCCGGGGGGCGGGGGGCTCCGGGAAGGGGTGCCCAGCTTCCTCCGGGGAAGAACGGGGGCGGAGAAGGTGGGAAACGGGGCTGGACGCAGGCCGGGGCCGGGCAGGGCGGAGCCCCGCAGCAGCTGGAGGTGGGGGCCGGGCCAGCCTCCTCGCCCAGGCGCCCCCCAGAGCTCGCGCCCCGCGGCTCAGCCCCCCACATCCTGCCCCCCGAGCTGCTCGCCTGATCCAGGGGTGGGGTCAACGCGCTAAATTTAGCCACGGCCTGCAGAGGATGTGACCTTGCTCGTGGACTTCAAACGAAGTCGAGGCCAGCGGAGGCCCCCCCGCCCGGCCGCTCCGACCGGACACGCGGGCGTGGCCAGCACCGGGCAGTCTCCGGGGGACGGCTGTGGCGGCAACTCTCGGAGCGGGCACAGTGCTGGGGGACACTCCCCCAGTTGGGAGCCCGCCCCGCCCCCGCTCAGCAGCCCTCGGCGCCCAGAGGCCGCCCGCCGCCATCACCCCGTTTCAGAGGTGATGGTCCAGAGGCTTCTATCGCTGGACGCGGCCAGCTGGGTGCTGATCTGGGCGCTGCAGCCGCGCGGAGCCCGTGCAGGCTGTGGGGGGTGGGCCGCGGTGCAGTGCCCCAGGGGCTGATGGGAGCAGCTCTCGGCCGTCCCCGAGAGGTCCAGAGGGAGACGGGGTGGGCGCTGGCCCCGGCGGCCAGCTCCGCCCGCGATGTGTCCCTCCTGGGCGGAGGCAGGGGCACGCCGCACAGCCCGCCGCCACGAGCAGCCGGCGCCCGTGGCTCGGCGCCGACCCACCTGGTAGTGGGCCCAGCAGGCCTCCCAGATGCGCAGAGCCTCGGCCTCGGGGAACTCCCGCTTGAAGCACAGCAGCAGCCAGCGGTGGCAGAAGAGCATCTGCAGGCCGTCCTCGCCCAGCGACTCCAGGTGCTGGTAGAAGCGCAGGTGCGTCAGCCGCAGCAGCTCCCGCAGGTACAGCTGGGGGGGCCGACAGTCAGCCCGGCTCGGGTGCCCGCGCCGCCCGCTCCCGACTCAGGCCGTCCTGCCCGAGTCCAGGCCGCTCCTGGGGCCGGGGTGCCCGGCTGTGGGCAGGAGGCCTCCGCCGGCCGCGTGTGGGCTGCTTCTGACGCCCCCTCCTCCTGGCGAGGCGAGTGGCCCCCACCCCCCACCGTCCAGGGCGGGGGGTCTGGGCCCACCCCTGGCTCCGGCCATGCCGCAGGAGGTCAGTCCCGCAGCTGGCTGTCGCGGGGGCCTGTCCTGTGACCACAGGGCGGGGCAGCAGGCCGACACCTGCGTCCCCGGCATGGGGGCCGGTGCCCCGAGGGATGGGCAGGCCGGGGCCGGCCAGGGCCGGGGCAGGGGCTCAGTGCCTCCAGGCCCCCTCCTACACGGCCCTTTGCGCCTGCCCGCGGCCTGCAGCTGGGCCCTGGTGGGAAGCACCTGCGGGACCTTCCCGACCGGACCGTTTCTCTGCCGCGCCTGACCCTCCCTCAGGGACGCCCCATGCGCCCAGCCGCCCCTGCCCTCGCCTTCCAAGCCGCACCTCCTGCCCGGCGCCCGGCCTCAAGCCCTGGCTGCGCTCGGCCCGCGTGGTCCTAGCGGTCACCCTGGGGGCTGGTCCCCGTCTTCCTGCCCATCTGTCCCAGGGACTTTCTGCACCACGCCCAACACCCACCGTCAGCCGTGCCGCCCCGCTAAGGTGCTGAGAGCCCGCTGTGCCGTCGGCCCTTTCCCCTGCAGGTGCCCAGGCCCACAGGCCGGCCTGAGCGAGCAGGGCGGTCTGAGGCCTGCCCTCCCTGCGCGGAGCCCCGAGGCCTGGTGCGGGAAGCGGGGGCCCCAGAGGGGCCCTACACGGCCAGCCTTCCGGCTGCAGGGCCGGCCGGGGGGTCGCTGCAACCTGAGCTCTGCACCCCAGGCGGCACCGGCAGTGCCCCCGGCTCTTCCGCGCCTGCCAGCCCCGACGGCCTTGCCCGCGGGCAGCCGAGGCGCCCTCTCGCCCTGCGCCCGCCCCGAGCCTCACCAGCTGCTTTTCCATGTCCTCGTCCCGCGGGGCGCTGACGAAGATGGTGTTCTGCATCAAGCCCACGAAGCACCAGAAGGTGTCCGCCTCGTCCAGAACCTCGGCCAGGATGGGCGCCACCAGGTCGGACATGCCCTGGGAGTAGCCGGCGGCCGGGTTGTACACCGCGTAGTTCAGCAGGATCCGCCTGGCCAGGGAGCGGGCGGTCAGCAGCCCCGCCTGCCCCCAGCCTGCCGCCCCTCGGCGCCGACCCCCTGGGCGCGGGGGCAGTGACCCACCGGCAGCCACGCACGAGCCGGGGCCGCGGCAGCGGGAGCACGTGGGTCTGGCTTCCCTAGCGGCCCCCGCCCAGGGAGGCTGCGCTGGCCGCGGCATTTCCACGGGCGCCAGTTTCGTGCCACCACTTGCCAGGCACAGAGAAAGTCCCGGGCTCCGTGCGCCGGCTCGGCCCTGGTCCCTCGAGCTGAGCAGGGACTGGCGGGAGGATCTGGGGTGGGGGCCGGCTGGCACCCCGGGCGGGACAACTGGGCTTCCCTGGGGCGCTATGCCCCAAGCGGGGTGGGCACTGCTGACAAGGGCAAGCGGCCTTGGCCCGCGTGGGGGAGGCGGGCACCTCATGCTCTCCACGTTGGGGTTGCCTTCGCCCCGGAAGAACTGGTTGCTCCTGTCTGTCCGCACCACGTCCTTGTCCACGGTGAACTGGACGCTTCGCCAGAAGGCCCGCTGCTCCTCGGGGGTCATGCACAGCCTGCCGGCAGAGGCCCGCCAGGTCAGCTGGGCAGGCTGGCCCCAACCTCTGCTCCCCAGGAGGGGGCCTGGGCGGCGGCTCCCACCAGCACCCCCCAGCTTCCCACGGCCTTGGGGGCCGCTGTGCACCCAAGGCCTCCCCACATGGACTGGCCACCTGGGTCCTGGGGAGGAGCTGACTGCAGCCCTCAGTCAGAGAGGCCCAAATGGGCCTCAGCAGTTCCAGCTCCCACTGCAGGGGCCTCAGCCACCCAGTGTCCAGCGGTGGACGTCACACCAGGCTCAGGCCGCTGAGAAAGAATTCTCACCGCCAAGGGTGGGCCGAAGGCCGCCGTGGACAAGGACGCGCTGACCTGTCCCTGCCACCTGACCTGACCCACTGCCAGGGACCCGCCGAGCCACACGTCTGCTGCCTGAGGGCGCCCGGCCACGCCCGCGGCCGTACCTCTTCTGCTGGATCTCGGCGTACTCCTTCCGCCTCTGCAGCCGCAGCGCCTCGCGCTCCTCCGACGTGGACTGGGGGCTGTAATAATGCAGCAGGAAAGGCCAGACCTCCCCCCGGATGGACACATCAATGCCGCCAAAGAAAATGGCCTGGAGGAAGCGGCCAGAGTTGGGGAGGGGCCAAAACAGGGCGCTGAGAGCACCCCCAAAGCCCCGGTTTGTGCGGTGGCAGCTCTGGGCCGCCCTGACAGCTGCCGCCTTCAGGGGCGCGATTTGCACATGTGTGCCGGGAAAGGGAAAGCGCCCGCCCCCATTCCCATGCAGGGCGCAGCCAGCCTCATTTCAATGTCAATGCCCCCCCGGGGCGCCCGCAGATTAAGGTGGTGTTCTCACGTCCTGGCCTAATCCCGCTTTGGGAAACGCGCCTCTGTACAGGCCGGCTCGGGGACCCCAAACTGGGGGGCGCTCTCCCCGCGGCTTTGAGGGCTTGGCGGGCGGCCTCACCTTGCGCAGCTTGTACTCCTCCTCCACCTGGCCCAGCCCGTTGAGGTGGTGCAGCCAGGCCGCCACGTCCAGCCTGCGGTACATGCTCTCCTCGGGGTGCGTCTCCGAGGAGGGGAGCTTGGGGCGGCGGATGGAGAACTGCATGCGCGTCTTCTCGTCCGAGACCTGCCGGAAAGGGGGGGCGCTCCCTTGCACACAAACCTCTAAATGGCAAGTGTAATTAGACGCAATTAAAATGAAAATGCCTTCATTTGCACGTCGTTCCCCCGGCTCCCCCTCCAGGGCCCGTTCCGTTGTTCCCGCCGATGGTACCCCTCGCTGCCCCCGCTGCCGCCCCCCACGCTCCCCCAGCCCCGCCGCAAAGAAACGGAATTAATGCCTTGTTCGGCCCAACTTCCCTCTGCCGGGAGGGCCTGCAATAAATTACGTGTGATTGGCCGCGTACAAAGGAGCGCTGTTGAGGGCCTGCGCGCCAGGCCAGCTCCGCGGGCAGTCACGGATCCAGGGCGCGGCTGGAGCTGACATTTAATTCAGAAATCAAAGGTTGCTCAACGTGGGGGAAAAGGCATGCCGCTGCAATAAGGGAAGCCGCGGGACGCTCTGTGGGAGGACGGGGATTTTAGAGTCGGCCCCACTCCTAATAAGCACATACAGTATCTTAAACAGATAATTAAAGAGCTCTCGTTACGTTTGCATGTAGATGGAGCAAAATATGGCAGGACGCCTTGTCAAAACAGGAGTGTTCAAGAGCGGGGGGCTGACTTTGCAGAGAGCCGGGCGCAGGTTTCAGAGCCAGAGCTGGGCGCCGACGGCCACCTGGGGCCCTGGCCAAGCCCGGGAGACAGGGAGGTGTGGCCGGGCCTGGCCGCGGGGGCGGGGCGGGGCAGGGCGGCCGGGAGGGGGCTCGCCGGTGTCGGGGTGGGCGGGCCGCCGGCTACCTGGTCCTTGAGGTGCGTCTCCGCGCAGTACTTCCACTGCTGGAACACGTCCGAGAGCTTGTCCAGCCCGCCGTGGTGGAAGTGCAGCACCTTGTACTGGCTCTCCCGGCTGGCGACCACCAGCTGGCCGCTGGTGCAGCCCTCGTCGCTGGCCGCGGCAGGGGAGAGAGCAGTGGGTGTGCGCGCAAGGGCTTCTAAGCGGCAACAGAGGCCGCTGTCCCCGGCCACTGGCGGGGGGGACAGAACGCCAGGCACTCTCACCCGCTTTGCTGGAGAAGCCGAGGTCCCTCCCCAGCAGCGGCGCCCCAGGAACAGGGCGGCCTGGCTCCTGGAGGCCTGCGGGGCCACCTTCGTCCCCACCCGGCCGGCCCACATCTGGTCTCTCCAGCAGGCGCTGGGGTGGGGGGAGGACTGAGCTGGGTGAAATTCCCAGCCACCCCCAGACACACCGCCCAGCCTCGGGGCCCTTCCCAGAGGGCGAGATGGGGCCTGGGTCTGCGCCGGGAGCCCCTGCTCCAGTGAGGCCTACGGTGGGCTTCCCGCGGCTGGCCCCCACCCCCGCCTTGTGGGCAGGGAATGGGTGTGGCTACGAGGCCGCGGAGGGCCGCCCACCCGCCCAGGCGCTGCGCTGGAAGCTCCGCTCACCTGAAGAACAGGCGGAGGGAGCGCATCTGCCCCAGGTCCACGCGGAACACGCCGCAGATCTGCTCCAGGGCGCACGCGCGCTGCCGCTCGTCCCAGCGCCCGCTCTGCGGGAGGCCGCTGCCGTCGGGGAACCGCGGGCCGGCGTCCGCGCCGGGCGAGCTGCGGGGGCAGGAGATGTGATGGCCGCACGAGTCTCTGCGGGAGCGGCGAGGGCGGGTGAGGGCGGGGGGCGGCTTGCACGGCGATGCGCCCGTGCCGTAGCGGGTGTGCGAACACCCAGGGGTGAGCGCGCGGGGGAACCATGGACCCCGCCGCCGCACCCCGTTCCCTCTGTGGGCGGGAGAGCATGGCCACGGCCCACCTCCTTGCGCCTAACAGAGGCGGCCCCCTGCAGGCTGCCGCGCGGCACATCCGGCCTGGGCCTCCCGAGGACCAGCAGTTCGTGGTCATTTCAGGCGGCGTGGGGTTTCCGCCGGTTCCGGCTGTTGCCCTGCTCTCTGAAAGAGCAGGGGTCCAGTCTGAGAACCCCGGAGCTGTTAGCCCATCCACGGGAGCAGGGAGCACTTACTCAGCGCGCAGTACGGGCCTGGCCCTGTGGTCGCCTCCTCTGGTGCTAGAACCCTCATAATAAGATAAGGCGCTACTACCCCGGCACAGGAGAGGACTGCAGCCCAGAGAGGGCAGGGGCTTGCCCAGGTTCATACAGTGCAGGGGGGGGAGGGGGGGCTGGCATTTAACCCCCGCTCGGAGCCCACCCGAGGCCCACATCGCCTCCGGGCGGACGCTCACCGACACATCCGCACTATGACGCCTTTTTAAGATTCCAGGAACTTGTTCCTCTCCCCAGCTGCAAAATGTCTCATGCCATGCATTCAGCCACCCCAGGCTAGGTCCCGCCTCTGGAGATTTAATAGTGGCATCAAGTGACTGTGTCAATCGGACGCCCCTTCCCCACACGGCAAAAGCGGCTGGGGGGGCGGTGTGTGGGGTGGGAGCCCCGCCTGGGCCTCGGAGACACGCAGGCAGCAGCAGGGCGCTCGTTGGGGACGCGGCTGACAGACGGGGCGCCGGGCCACACGGCAAGGAACCCACACAGGCGAGGGGAGGCCCATCCCGGTGGAGCCTGCCCGGCTGCGCAGTCCGTGTCTGCAGGACAGCAGCCCCCACCCCGCCCTTCTGCGGACTCGTAATCCGCGTACTGAGCAGCGAGGCCGGCAGGGAGAGTGCCCAGGGCGTGCCCAGGCCCTCCCGGAAAAGGCGGCGCTATTTCCGGCCCCTCCCGCCACCACCGGCAAACGCACGACGCCCCCAACCTACACAACCCATCACCCCGCTGCCTTTGCATGCACCCCCACCCCAACAGGCCAAGGCATCCCGAGCCAGACCCAGGGTGCAGGTGCTGCGGCAGGCGGGGCTGAGGCCCTGGTCTGCCCGTGGCCTGAGACTCTCCTCTGCAGACTCTCCTCGCTGCCCCCCAGAGTGGCTGCAGCCTATAGCCCCTCAGGGACACTGTCTGTATGCATTCCTTGACTGATTAATTCTGGACACAATGCGGCCAGCGGCGGTGGAGGCCCAGGTCTCCGTCCTCGGGCCTGTCACGGCAGATGACCTGGCCACCGCTGCAGGGGCGGCCACTCCGCCTCGCCGCTCTGCGCCCGCGGCACGCTGGCCCGGCACAGGAACAGTCACTGACCGCTTGAAACGGGGTTCTGAAGTCGGGGAAAATGGTCAGGAAACGAAATCTGGGAAAACGGAAACACGTGCTGTTTTTGTTTTATCTTTTTACACGTGTCAAGTCATTCGCTTTTAAGAATTTTCGTCTGTGCTGTGCAAAATCTGGCTTACTCCTAAATTCTTTCTGTGCGGCGCGCTGGGATGAGAAGGCTTACGCAGGCGGGACTCGGAGCGCCTCGGTTAGCACGTCCCGGAGGTGGGGCGGGCGGCGCTGACCCTCGGCATGCGGCACGTCCATTTTTGTCATGGCGGGTGTCACCAACAAGGACAGCCAGCCGAAGAGGGGAACAGCCGCCCCGCAGCCGCCCCTGGAAACAGCCAGGTCTCAGGCCTCCTGTCGCGCTGGCCCTGGCTGGGGCACCTGTGCCTGCCCTACCCGGGGCCTGTCTGCGGGGCCAGGTGACGTCTATGGGCGCCAAGCCCGGCCCTTGGGGGACAGGGGCGGGGGAGGTCCGCCCTCCCTGGGGTGCAGTCCAGCGAGCAGAGCGACCCCGGAGCCCCCCGACCGTGTGTGGGAGGCCCCTCCGGCCCCACCCCAGCAGAGCCGGGCATGAAGGGGACACGTGAAAAGTGTCACAGGACAGAGGACTTAGGACGGGGCCGGCGAGTGCCGTCCAGGACCGCATGGCCGCACGCACACGCCCAGCTCAGAGAAACGAGATGAAGTGAGAGGAGTGCCGCGGGGAGCGGCTTTACTGGGCGTATTCTTGCCTTGTTCACCCACAGATCCGACACAGGCCCCGTCAAACTCAGCAGTTTCTCTCTTGGTGGGGATTGACAAGCGGACTCTAAAAGTCATGTGGAAATAGAAAGATCTGGAACAACCAAAGCAATTACTAAAAAAGGCAGGCTGGGAACTTGCCTCATTCTGAGACTTACACAAACCTGCAGCCATCAAGGCAGCTTGGTAACTGTTGGGGAGGCACCCTCTAGACCAGCGGGACAGAATGGGGAGTCCAGGGAGAAATAAGATGGACCCGCCACCGGCCTCGAGGCAGCGGCGATTCGGGGGCGGAAGGACAGCTTCCCCCACACAGCTGTGTCCACCCGGCACCCGTTCGTCCTCTGTCACACATAAAATTAACTCAAAGTAGATCGTGGGCCTAGATGTGATACCTAATACTGTGAAACTTCTAGAAGAATCCGTAAGAAAAAGACTTTGCTGCCTTAGGGTAGACCAAGGTTTCTTAAAACACAAACTGCAGAGGCCTCCCTGGGGGCGCAGGGGTTGAATCTCAGCACTATGGAGCTGTCCGCAGCCACTGCAGCACGAGTTCGATCCCCGGCCAGGGACCTTCCCACAGGGCGCAGCAGCCCTCTCCTGTCTCCCCGCTGCTCCCCTCAGCAGTGTGTTTCAGGGGATCCGCCTGTTCTGCTCCCCACTCTGTCTCTGGGGAGTCCCCTCACCCCCCCCCCCGCACCTCTGGCCTGCACCCTAGTTCTTGTGTGCATAAATAAATAAAATAAATCTTAAAGCCCCATAAACTATAAATAAATAAGCAGAAAAATTACAAACACCTTTCTTCAAAATACACCATTAAAAAGGGCAAAAATGCAAGTCACCACCTTAGAAAACATCCATGTCACCTCCACTACAAAGCCCGCACCCCGGCTGGCCCCCGCCGTCACCCCAGTAGGAAAGTTCTGCTCTTTGGAAGACGCTGTTGGAAAACCGGAAGCACAAGCCGGCCTGGGCAAGTGGGAGGCTTGGCCAGGGCCCGCAGAGAGCCCTCAGAACTTGGTAAGAAAACGAACATCACAATTTAAAAATGGGGGAAAGACGTGAAAAAGCCCCTCCCTGGCCAGGCACCCACCGCGTCCACGCCGACCAGACAGGGCGAGGTCGGCTGGGGCGGAACCGGGGGTCCGAGCCAGAACACGCACCGCCGCACGGGGGGTGCCGCAACTTCCCTCCCGCCGGTCCCTGCGGGTCATCTCCCCGGCACCCTGACATCACTGTCCCCCTTCGCGTGTCTCGTCCTCCTGGTCCCGGCCAAGGCGCCGAGGGGCCCGGGACACAGGAGGGGCGGGGCGGCCAGGCTGACTCAACAGCCCTGACCAGCAGGAGGGTCACCCACAGGCCTGGCGCGCACGGGGGACGCAGGGGCTGATGTCCCAGGCCGCTGGGCCGGCAGACCGTGACCCGTCCACCAAGCTGAGGCCCCAAGCCGGGTGCAGGCGGCTGCACCGCCACCACAGCGCCGGGGCCAGCCCTGGGCTGGACGCTGGCCGGCCCCACTGCGGGGGCTGCGGTCGGCTGCCTCGCCCGGAGCCGGCGGGTGGCGAAGGGCAGACCCGCGGCGGCGAGCGCCCCAGCTCCAGCACGACAAGGGGCAGCCGCGCCCGCTGGGAGAGCGGGGCGGCGGGGACGCCGGGGCCGGCCGAGGGTGTTTCGTCCTCATTTTTCCTCATCAAACAGAATGGCCTCACCTGACGTCTAAGTAAAATGAAGAAAAATGTCGCTGAGCCACCCAGGCTGCGGGGCCGGTCGTCTGTCACGGTCACTTAGAGCCGCTGCCCGGCGGCCGGCCGTAAGGACGCGGGCTCCTCGCGGACCGTCGTGAGGGATTAGCCATTACGGCCGGAGGCGGACGGCAGGCGGCATCTGTTTCTCTTGTCCCCGAGGCGGGGCGCATGCGCTGGCGGCCGGGGGCACTGGGCGTGCAGCTAATAAGCAACGCAGTGGCCGGGAGCCGGGAGGCGGCCTGGGCCCCCAGCTAGGCTTTTGGGACCCGCTGCCCGGCCTGGCCCCTGCCTTCCTCCGAGGCAGACCCCGGGAGGCCGCAGCCAGAGACCCCGGATCCTGCCGGCTCACGTAGGACGCAAGCGGAATCCGCTGCCCGGAGGGCAGACACCACGTGGGCCTGCACTGCCTCCCGCCTGGGCGCTCGGACGCCCGGGGAAAGGAGGGGCTGGGGGTGTTCCGGGGAGCAGCTCCCGGGGCGGGAGGCCAGAGGCGCACACCCCACTCCCGGCACCAGCTGGGGTTCCGAGACCCAGGGTCCCGGCATCGGGCAGGACCAGCCCGTGCCTGCCAGCCGCCGTGGAGATGGGGAGATGCAGCTGGACACCCCAGCCCCCAGGAGGCTCGAGGAAGATGGGGGCAGGAGCGGCGCGGGCCTCCCCAGCGTGCTGCGGCTCTGCTGCCCTCCAAGGCCGTTCGCCCCAGAAGGGCCCAGGACCCGGCGCAGAGGCGGCACCTCCACGGGTGGCGGCCCCTGTCCCCTACGGCCTGTCGTGGCCAGACGGGGCCTGTGCGCCCTGCTCCGCAGAATCACCCCCCGGCGGGGGCTCCCCGTTCCTCAGTGACATCCCCCCAGGTGTCCGGTTAAATTCCATGAGCTCTTTTTCAGGCTTCCCGCCCAAATCCGCTCCTCTCCCAGCTTCACCCAGGACTCTTGACCAGCCCGTGGCAGGGGCTGCCCCCCGCAGGCTGCGGACCCCCCAGGCGGCCGGACCAGAGGGGCAGGGCTGGGGGGCGCTGGGGGGTCGGGAGGGGCCTGTCCAGGAGGGAGCTGCTGGCTGGAGGCCCAGCACGCGTGTCCCTGAGAGCGCCCGGGCCCGAGGGAGCCGCCAGGCAGCTGAGAGAAGCGACGGGAGGACACGGGGTGGGGCGGGACATGCCGGGTCTGGGGTCTGCCACGCCACGGGACCTGCCCACTTGCTGCCAGCCCGGCCCCGGGAACCGAGCCAGGGCAGACACCGGCCCTCCAGCATCCCAAACCGCCCCAGGAAGCTCCGTGTGGCGCCCGCACCCCACCCGCACGCCGCCTGGCACTGCCGGCCCCGCGGGGACTCGGGCCGGCCCCGCTGCCGCAGCCCCGTCGCTGCCCACCCCAAACTCAGAGACGCGGGGAGACGCTGACCACGCAGGTGGGCTGCTCCTCTGAGTACCCCCGCGCTCAGCACAGGGAGCTCAGAACGGGGTGCTTCGGGCCGGCCCATGCCACTCTGGCTGCCCTGTGCCCGGCCACTGCCCGGCCAGCAAGGCCCCTCTGGCCGGGGCCCTGCGGTGTGGCTCAGGCCGCGCGCTGCTGGCCGCCAGGATACCCTTAGAAACGGCGCTTCACGGCCCGGCGAGGGTGGGTCGGGCCAGGCTGAGCTCGGCCGCTGCTGCTCTCGGGGCGCCCCGAGCCAGAGCCCCACACCACCGCTTGGGTCGGCGGAGACAGCAGACCCGGCCGGAGGACCGCGGGGGTGAGGTGCCAGGCTGAGGGCCTGCGGGGGTCCCCGGCTGAGCACCACCATCCCCACGACGCTCCGTGCGGGCAGCAGCTCGGGAGGACGCATGGAGACGCGGCCAAAGCCCAGCCGTGCAGACATGCAAAGGGGCACCTTGTTTGCACCCCCTCCCCTCGGCAAGAGCCAGTTCCCAGCTGGGGAGCCACACAGGGCTCCCCGGGCAGCACCTGCTCCCGCCCCGGCAAGGCCAGCCACAGCCCCCTCGCCCGCTCCCCCTAACAGGGCCTGGCACCTGCCAAGCAAGACTGGGGGTCCCCCCACCCCTGCCCCAGCCCAGGCCTGAGCTCGTGGCAGCTCCGCAGGGCGGGCTCGCGAGCTGGGGTGTCCCACCTGGACGCTGCGCGGTGGACGCCGCCCGCGCCGGGCTCTCCCGAGCCTGCTGCACGAGCCCCCTCGAGCCGTGTCCTCACTGACGCTCGCGAAGACCCTTCGCCGCCAGGCCCCGCCGTGCGTGGACGCTCCGCCCCTGAGCAGGCCTGTTTATGACGGGGTGGGCGGGCGCCCGAGGCCGGCGGATGCTCAGGCCGGCGCCCCACGGCTCCTACACCCTGCAGGGGCAGCCCCGGGGACGCGGAGGGCCTGCCTTCTGGGGGGCCAGCAGGGCGTGCCCCCAGCTCGGAACATGCAATGCCGGAGCCGGCGCTGAGCTGGCGGGGAGGGACGCGGTCAGCGCGCAAAGGCCATTTCTCATCCATCTCCCTCCGCTTCTCAGGGCTGCCTTTCCCATCTCCCCCGAGAACGGTGCTAAATGCTGGTCGCAGCTAATTAGCTTTCGGGGAAGGCCTCTCTAATTGCAGGCGCCCTGGGGGGCCCTGGGGACAGGCTGTCCTAGGCCGTGTCCTCCCGCCAGGGCCCCCGAAACCTGCCCATCAAGCGCAGAGGTCAAGGGGGATCAAATGAGGAGCCCTTTGGCGCCACCCCGGCCGGGGACCCTCGACTGCCACAGAAAGCAAGAAGGCCGTGAAGAGGCCCCGCAGTGAGTCCCGGGGGCACGGCTGCTCCCAGAGCCGCTTTGCTGGGCGTCGCTCCGGAACCTGCCCACGTGCGGCTGCGCTGGCATCTGCCGTCCAGCAGGCGCAGAGACAATCGGCAAACAAGGCCTCGCACGCGGCTTTGCATAACTCACTGCTGGGACCGGTCAGGGCCAGCCGGGCGGCAGCTGGACCCCGGGGCGCCATGGCAGGCCCCTGGCCTCGCGCGGAGCCTGCGCCCCTGGTGGCCTGGTGGGCAGATGCAGGACCTCAGGCCAGGCCGGAGCTCAGCCCGCCCGCTGGCTCAGGCCACCCAGGCGGTCACCCCACCGGGCATCTCTGGGGCTGCCTTCCTGAGGGGCACACATGCCCCCCATGTGGGGGCCGGGGGCTGAGCGGCCCAGCGGCAGCGGGCGTCCACAGTGCAGTCTGGGATGCCAGGAGGGCAGCAAGCGGGCAGATCACGTGGCCAGACCCCAGGACCAGGATGGCGGGGGCTCCGCCTCTGGGGATGGGCTGGGGCCACGCGGGGCAGGCTGACCGGGCCTGGCCGGGCACCCCGCCCGGAGCTGCCTCCTGGGGGCTGGAGGCCAGAGGCGCAGGGCCGCTCTGGGGCTGGCCCGGATGGACTTGGGGCCTCACCCGCCGGGGAGCCCGCCCTGCGCGCCTGCCAGTGGACCCCACAGAGACGCTCTCTGCGGCGCCCGGAGCTCGGCCACACAATGCGCCTTTCACCCTCTGGGCGGCGGCGGCCCCGGGCCCTGGTGGGAGCTCGGCCGTCAGGACAGCGCCCCGCACGGGCCCACACAGCCGACCCCACAGGGGCCTCGGCCCAGCGGGCAGGCGTGGGAGCTGCCGGAGCCTGCGGTCGCTGGACACCCTGAGTGGCCGGCCAGGCCCGGGGAGCGCGGCTACCAAAAATAACCCTCCCGGTGTCTAAATATTTACAGAGTCGAGAGGCGCCCTCCCCTGCTCGGCCCCCGATTGGCCTCCCCGGGCCAGAGACCAGTCCAGCCGCCCCGGGGCTGGGCGCCCGCCCCTCTGTGGTTTATGTGCTGTTCAGGGACCCCCAGGGGCTGGCAGGGGACCCCGACCAGGGCAGGCCCCCACCCTGATCCCCCTTCTGGCTCCAAAGCCCCCAGGAAAGGCCTGTTTTGGGGAGCATCCGACACTGCGCAACGGGGGGTGTGCCTGGCTCACATGGCGGGAGGGGAGGGGCCACTGGGGTCGTCAGGACGCCCAGGACGGTCCTCAGGCCCCTGCAGCCACGTCCCCCCGCCTGGAGGGGTCAGGCGGCCAGGGAGCGACCCGCTGAGCCGCAGTGTCTCTGCCCGCTGCCCAGGAGGGCCAGGCCGCGCCCCCCCGGAGCCCACTGTTCAGGAGGCAGGCAGCCTGGACCGGGCTGGGTCCCAGCGGCCCTCGATGGCCAGGGCGCCGCCGCCGCCTGCAGGCCGGAGCCTCTGGGAATGAGCCTTCTGCTGCCGGGAGGAGGCTCCGGAGGCAGGGGCCTGCCCCGGACAAAGGGCGGGGGTTTCGTCAGGTGTTGTGTTACATTGCGACAGCCGGCCGCTGGGGAGTGGGCTCTGCCGCCCCGAGGCGCCGCCCACCCCGCAGCTCGCGAGGGGCGCTGACGCAAGAGCGGGCCGGGCGGCACCCCGCTCCCCAGGGTGGCCCCCAGCTGCTGCGTGGCGTGCCTGGAGCCTCCCCACCCTCCCTGCAACCCGCCACGCTGGTTGCATCACGGCCCCGGGGGGCTGCGGCGCCTGGTGAGCCTGGGGGGCCCAGCTCCCTCGGCGGGCCGAGCCGCCTCCCTCTGCTTTCTGGAAGGCCGGGCACGGCTGTCCTCCCTGCCCCGGCCCTTTGGGGGCAGCAGCAGCCTTGGGTCAGGGCCACCGGCCAGCAAGGGCCCCAGCAGGTGTCGTGGGAAGCATGGGGGACACCTGGCAGGTGACCTCCAGAGCCCCTGCCGGCCGGCGAGGGGCACGGCTGCTGGGCCCCCAAGCGGGGGGTCTCCGGATCCCCCCGAGTCGGCAGCGCAGGGCCCAGCCCACAGACGCGTCCCAGAGGGGACGCTTGAGACCCAGCAGCGCGCGCGCACGAGGCCTCTCAGCAGCCCCGCGCCGGAGCAGGGGGGAGGGTGCGGGAGGGGCGAGGCGGGAGGGGGCCGCGTGCCAGGGGACGCTGTTCAGGGCCCCCCGAGTAATTATTAAAATCGACCTGACTGCAGCTGGCGCAGAGGCCCTCGTGGAAGCGCCTGCTCAGAGGGCGCAGGCGGCACTGGCCGGGGAGCACAGGGCCCCTCGCGTCTGGACGAGGCCAGGCGCACCCCAAAGCTGGGCGGGGAGCAACGTCTGCAGACACTTTGCCGCGCGGCGTGCGGCGAGGAGGGCGGTGACGTGGTCGGCGCCAGGAGGCCGCCGCAGAGGGCAAACTGGCCCTCCCGCGAGGGCGCCACCGTGTCCATGGCTGGACAACACGCCCCGTAGCACCCCGCTAGCTGTGGGGGCTGCAGAGAAGAGGTGCCCCTGTGTTGGGCCCGTAAGACCCCCCCTCTGCCCTCAGGGTGCGGCCTGGCACAACCAGAGGACGGGCGGCCGCAGGCCCCAGGGTGCCGCTGGGGGCGGGTGGCCACGGGCTCAGAGCCCGTGCTTGGCCAGGCCCCCGGCCAGGCCTCACCTCCTCCCCAGTGGCCATTCCACAGCCGGGACCGGGCGGGGGAGCCCCAGCCCTGCCGGACCGCAGGGGCCTCAGCCTCCCTTGACCACGGAGCTGGGCAGCCGCCAGCCCCCCCGAGGCCTTCCCGTGGGGCCCCGGCCACTCCTGGCAGCCCCCCGAGCTCCTGGGGCCGGGCAGCCTGCTGGGGAGCCATGGAGCCGGGGCAGCCAGGCCACCTCCCGGGCACCGCCTGGCACCGAGGCTGAGGGCGGCCCACTGGCTCTGGCAGCTGCCCGCCGACCCCGGTCCCAGCCATGGGCGTGGGGGCAGCTGTGCCGGTCACCCCGATGCAGGCGGGGGCGCCGCTGTGCAGAGCCCGCTGTGCTGCGGACACAGACCAGGCCGCGGAGCGGGGAGGGGACGGCGCCTGACACGAACCTCGGCTCCCAGTTACAGACGCACAAACAAACCCAAACAACAGACCTGTGGGAGCTGCCCGCCGCCCGCCTGCCAGGCTCTGCTGGGGGCCCAGGCGGGTGAGGCGGAGGCTCCCGCAGCATCGGGGCATCTGGGCACCCCCTGGCCAGGGCCCGGCTCGGGTCTTCCTGAAGTACAGGGGGGGCGGAGGCCCCCACCCAGCTCCCGCCACCCCCTCCAGCAATTCCCAGCCACCCGGTCCCACCAGGCCGCTCAGGTCTCGGCAGCCCCGCCACCCCCACCCCTGCCGCAGCAGGGTCGCGGCCCTTCGAGCCCGGCCCTTCCCGGACTCGGCGCAGCCCCCAGCCCCCGGCCCTCACCTGGCTGCTCCCAGCTGGGCCCCGCCCTGCTCGCCCTCCCGTCTGTGGGGCGGCTCCTCTTCTCACAGCTGCCCCTGCCTGCCTGTCCCCCCAGCTCCCCCCACCTGGCCCTCCCCCGGGGAGCAGGAGGAGCCAGGCACAGCCTCATCTGACGAACCCCCACAGTGAGACCACCCCTCCCGCTTCGGGGGGCTCTGCCTCCCCCGCACCATAAAGGACCCCATGCGAACTCCGGAACCTGGCCGGCGCTCGGCCGAGGGTGGCCCACTGGGGGCTGTCACGCCCCTGCCTGCTGGCCCTGCACGCCGGCGGGCGCCTCGGGACGGAAACCAGCGCCGGGTCCCCAGGGCCGGGCCCGGCGGTCACTCATCTCCACCCCAAGTGGGGCCTCGAGTCCCGGCACCGTGGATGGCTCGGCACGAAGAGCAGACCCCAGCCCTGAACGTGAACTCAGACCCTGTGGGACAGCAGAGGGTCCGCAGCGGCCCCACCGTGCCCGGCGGCCACTAAAGGCTCACGCGGTCAAGACGTGCAGGCTGCCACTGTGCTGGGGCAGGGGCTGGGTGGCGACAGGGCAGGTGGCCCTGGCCACGCCCCTGGGCAGCACACAGACGGACACGGTCAGGTTCTGACCATCCAGCCCTTCTCCAAACACCTGAGTGGGCAGGTACCTGGGGGCGGGCAGGGCCAAAGGCCGGACGGGCGGCAGTGTGTAGTTCCCCAGTCCGCCACTAGAGGGGCCCCGTGAGCCAGCCTGCCTCCTCCCCTGGGGCCCCAACTCCCAGCGACGCTGGGGACGGCTCCCAGGCAGCTGCCGGGCGGGCGTGCGGGTCCTCAAAGCCAGGCCACCCCGCGAGGTGCCCAGGGCGCCTCGAAACAGATGCCCCCTCTGCCCAAGGCACGAGGGCCGAGCGGCGGTCTCAGCCCCCGGGTTCACCTGGGCCCATGCCCAGCCCGCAGCGGCCGGGCTAAGCCTGGGAGGGCTGGGCAGCAGTTTTCGAGGCCGCCCAGGGCGCTCTCCGGGGCAGCTGGTGTGGGAACGACTGTTCCACAGCGTCCAGAGCAGACCACTGAGCCGGGCCCTGCGTCGCCTGCGCTGAGCAGGACAGAGAGGAGCTCCAGGGGCAGGAGCGGCAGGGCCCCCGGCGCCCGCGGCAAAGCCACGACCAAGCAGAGCGGCACGGGGGCCAGCCGCCGAGGCCTCCCTGCCCCTCCCGCCCCGCCCCAGGGACAGGCCTGCCCCCAGCAGCCTCGAGAACTGGCCCGAGGAACCGGAGCCACGGGGTGCAGGGCCCACTTGGGGGGCCAGAGCCGTGGGGCCCTTGGGGCAGACAGGCGACCCTGAGCTGGTGGGCGTGCGGGGCGCGGATCCGGGAGGCCCAGAGTCATCGCATGGGGTGGCCTGCACCCCGGCCCCCGCCCGTGCAGAGCGGAGCGCGCCCAGCACACGGGGCTCCATCCACAGGGGTGACCAGGCCTGCGCACGGAGCTGGGCCCCGGGCGTGATGCTGGCCGAGTCTTGGGCCCGCGCACGCACCCGGGCGCCCACAGAAGACGCCCAGCACAGGAGAGGTCAGCGGGGCCGGGGCCGCCGCGGCAGGTGTCTTTGGGTGATGGGAAAGCCGGCGCAGAGGGCGGCGCTGGTGGGCTCGTGCTGTGGACGCAGCAGAGCCGGAGCCACAAGCCGGACGGCCTGAGGCCCCAGCCGGGCGCGGGCGGCAGTGGCAGCAGCGTGGGGGCGTCAGGTCTCTCTAGGAGGGTTCTCAGTCTCCAGCCCCTGGAGGCCACTCACACCCCACCCTCGGGGTGGCAGAAACGCCGACCCCACCACACGCCCTGGGCCAGAAGCGGCGGTGAGAGGCACCTTCCAGGGGCAGCCGCTGCTTCCCGAGCTGGGCTCGCCGCCACGAGGGTGGAGGAGGAAGGGAGCCACCGGAGGCTTCTCTGGGCAACGTGGACATCACTGTCCCAGACTTACAAACGGTGAAACGGAGGCGCCCCCAGGCTCACACCTACCAGGTCTCCCCGGCTCCCAAATGCCAGGCTCGTCGCGCCGGGGCGGCAGGACAGGGCGAGCGAAGACGGGGCTCTGCCGCCTGTCCCCCACACCTCCGCCCGCCCCTCCTGGGAGCCGACTCGGGCCGCTCTGGGGCCACCAGCAGGGGGCGCTCCGACAAGCCCCAGCAGGCAGTCGTGGTCACCCCAGCCCAGGAGCCCCGTGGCCCCGGCGTCACCAGCCAGCGGCTTGCGACAGGCGCTGGCTCAGCCGGGGTTTCAATGGCCACATCTGGTCACAGCGTAACACAGGGCAAACCCATCTCAAGCTCCCGCCCGCCGAGGCCAGCACACGGACACAGCTGCCCCGCTGCCCCGGCCTGCGTGCCCCTGTGCCTCGTCTGTCCGGGGCCTGTGCAGACCCCGCTGGTGACCGGCCCGGCCGGGGCACTGGCTGGTGTCCACCGGCAAGCTCCTGGCCCTCCCGAGCCTGCGTCCCCTGCACACACGGGGGTCAGAACCCGCCTCGTGAGCTGGCCGGAGGCTGCGCGCGTAAGACCAGGTCGCTGTGGCACCGGCCGATGCTCCCGGGCTCAGCAGCTGCGTGCCAGCGCCTGGCCCACGTGGGCACTTGCGCTCCGCTCCGCTGCCCACCGGGAGCCACAGAGCGAGGACTGGGGCTCAGGAGGGGCCCGTGTCCCTGAGCACGCCCGTCTCTGCCGGCCCCGGGGCCCTCCCCGATGGCTCCCGCCCTCCGGCCTCCTCGGGCCAGGCCCCTGCAACTGACGGACGGGCAGGGTGGCGAGGGGGTGGCCTGCTGGCCTCAGAGGCCCCAGTCAGGCCCTTGGAGGGGCGGGGCTGTGGGGCGAGGGGCAGTCTGGGGCACTGGGGGCCTGGCCCGCGGGGTTCGGTCTGGGAGCTCAGTCCTGGGGGGCTCCCACAGGGAAGAGGGGCGAGGTGTGGCGCTCGTCTCCTCCCCTCCCCCTCGGCCTGGCGGGCAGTGCTGGGAGCCAGCGGGGACACTCAGCAGCGCTCCCCAGCAGGCCCGGCCAGGCCCGGGACCCCGGCGCTGCGCAGGCGGGGCTGGACTCACCCGCTCTCGCCCTCCAGGAACACGGAGCCGCTGCTCTCGGCCAGGGCCGCGCTGATGGGCGAGAGGCACAGGGGTGACGAGAAAGCGTCGGAATCCGAGTCGAAGGAGCTGTCCCTGCTGGCGCCCTCGGCCGACAGCTCCAAGGAGGCCTCCTCCTCGCCCGCCTCCGGCCCGTCCTGGGAGCTGACCGCGGACGGGACCCCCGAGTCTCTGTGTGCCGGCCGGGCTGGGAGGCCGCTGTCCGCGCCCAGGCCCGGGGCCGGCTTCTCCCCGTCGTCCAGGGTGGGGCCGGCGTGCTCGGCGTCTGGGGCGCTCCCGTCCACTGCCGGGATGTCCTCGTCCCCCGGGCTCGGGCTGGGCCTCAGCTCTGGGGGGGACAGCTGGCGCGGGCCCCCCGAGCTCTGCGCGCGCCGGGCCCGCGGGCGGGGCGCCTTGCGCACCGGGGAGCTCTCGGGGGTGATGTAGCGGAGAGCCTCTTCGTCCTGCCTCTGGATGCGCGAGTTGGGGACCCAGGCGAGGATGAGGGTGGCTCCCAGCAGCTCATCCTTCTCCATGTACACGCACAGGTAGCCTGCGGACGGCAGGGCGGGGTGAGGGCAGCGGGACCGGCTGGCCGCGACAGACAGCCCGGCCTGGACACACCCCCGGAGCAGTGGCTGGGGACGAAGGGGCGGCCGCCGCAGGCCCCAGGGTAGAGCCGACCCTGTCTCCACTGGCGGGGCCCGGAGCATCCCTGCCTCGTCGGGGGGAGCCCAGGCGTGGGCAGCCCCACTGAGTCAGGACAGAGCTGGACCCCGACTTCCACTGCCCAGGGGCGAGGCCGGGCGAGCCTCAGGCCAGCACTGCCCTGTCTCCTCCTTCAGAGCAGCCTCCCGGAGGACGGACTGGCCTTTCGCGCCGGGGCCGGGTGAGAGACGTGGCGTGGGCTGGGCTCTCTGGGCCTTTCCTACCACGGGGCCCGGCTATTTTGGGGGTCCCGATTCCTGGGGCTCCTGTCTCTGCTCTGCAAGGCCCCTGGGCAGGAGCTGGAGCCGCACATTCCTGGGCTCAGGCCCCGCCCTGTCCTGTGCACCCCTCCCCTCCGGCGGTGGTGGGGTCTGCCAGGGCCCGTGGTGTGGGGGGTGGCTGGGGGGCCGTGTCCCCACAGGGCACAGGCTCGGGGAGCCCCGGCCTCTGCCCACCTTCCCTCTCCACTGGCGCAGGACAGGCCCACGGGCACTCATGCCCGGCTGACCCTGTGGCCAGCAGCGCCCACAGGTAGCCCTCAGCCAGGTCCCAAGTCGAGGCCAGCGCTGCGCCCTTGTTGAGCACACAGGGTCCACGATGCTGGACGCTGGCCGGGGCCTGCCCACCCCCTCCCCGGGCCACGCGTGGACTGGGCAACCCCGAGGCCGGCGGCCCTCCCTGCAGCCGGGCGGGGTCGGAAGAGAAGGGGTGGTCTGGAGGCCGGCGCGGTTCTGCGGGTGGGGCCCGGGGGCCAGCGTTCCTCCCTGCCGCGGCGGCTGTGGCGCAACCTGGTGAGCGGAGGCCGGGCTGGACGTCTGCTCCCCGCGGCCGCCCAGGCTGACTTGCCGTCCGCACACGGAGGGGCCCAGGTAGCCGCAGTTCCCGACTCGGCTCCTGGTGTGGACGCAGCCGCCCGCGCTGGGACCTGCAGCCCCTGGGGCACTGGGGGGCCGTGGGGAGACGGGGAGAGCCCGGACTGGCCCCGTGCCTGCTGGCCTTGTGGGGAGCCGCCCCTGGGCACCGCCCCACTGCCCGGGGCTCAGGCCGCACGGAGACCAGACACTGCGCTGATTGCCGGAGTCACTAGCGCGAGTGACAGAGGACACAGGCCTTGGGGACATGCCAGTCTCTGTTGCTGCCTGGGGGCATGGGGCTGGGGGCTCCCCGCTGGCCCAGGGGCTGGCCCTGTGGCCGGCCCGAGGCCAGCCGGTCAGCGCCCGTCCTGGAAGGAGAAGCAGAAGCCTCAGCGCGCGGGACTCGGGGGACCGGAAGAGGAAGCAGTTTCTTTCTCTGCAGCTCCTCGAACGACAAGGGCGCTGCTGTTCCCAGGAAGACGCGGCAGCCCCAGGGCGAGTGGGAGTCCCCGGGGAGTGTGGGAGCTTGGGGCTCTGTGGGGAAGGCCGGGAAGGACCTGCTCTGGCCCAGCCCTGCAGGGCAGCTGAGTTCTCTTCCCGCATTTGGGGTTGCAGGGACTGAAGCCCAGGATGGGGCACCTGCTCTGCCCCTCTCCAGCTGCCGCCCCCCACGGGGGACCCTGCCCCTGGCGCCTGCCCCCCGAGGGCTCACCTGGGTGGTGCTCCCCCAGCCCGTGCAGCCCCTCCGGGGGGTGCACGCAGACATTGTTCTTGGAGTAGATGATCTCCCCATCCAGGACGGAGGGGGGCCCGCCGCCCGGGCCGAGGGTCAGGAGGTCCGAGGCTCTGGCGGAGGCCCTGCGGAGAAGGCGGCCCAGAGACATCTCCAGGGGGGTGTTTCCATCCTCTGCGGCGGGGGCCCGGGGGGCGTCAGGCCTGGCTGGGAGGAAGAGGGGAGATGACCCGGGCCGCGGCGTGGACGTGGCCCCGTGCCGGGCCGCCCCCCACCGCCCCAGTGACAAGCGGGGCCGCCAGGCCAGGCACATCCGGGCGGGCTGGCTCCCTGCCGGGCACTGTCCGCGCTGGGCCACGCAGGGTGTGCAGCTGGCGGTGTCCCTGGCCGCCACCCACTCGCGGCCGCAGCACGTGGTCTGCGCGCATCGGGAGCGGCTGTGGGCGAGGCTGCTCTGCCCGGCTTGCTCCCGGCCAAGTCTCCCCACCCTCCGCTGCGCTTCCCAAGCCCCCTGCCCCCCGAGTGTCCTCATCACCCCAAAGGCCATCCTGATGTCCCCACACTCCGGGGGTCCTCATCTGCGAAGGGTATCCCCAGGAATGCTTGAAGGACCTGAATTCACCCACAACTGTTGTGCAACAACTAGAGACAAAAGCACCGGCACCCAAATGTACCGGCACGCCTTCAGATTCACCCTGAAAGGAGCCGTATCCCCGGGAGCCCCAGAGAGCAGAGCCCGGGACTGATGAGCGTGCAAAGGGGCTCCAGGCTCAGACAAGCGCCTACGGACGGCAGAGACCCGAGACGCGGGTGCTGGGGCGGCGGGAAGGGGCACTGGGGTGCCCGGATGGGGAGCCCCTCCCTGGCACCCAGACCCCAGCTGCAACTGGGGTGCAGAGAGCGCTAGAGCACTGGGGCCGGGCCACATACCCTGGAGGCCCGGAAAGCCCGCAGGAGCTGCCAGCAGGGTCTGAGCTGCGACGCCGTCCGGCAGCTGCCCCCGCTGTCCCCGCTGTCCCCGCTGGCCCCGCTGAGCAGGACTTGGAGGTGATGGGGGAGGGGAGGGGATCCAGGCCACTTCCCAGACACGGGCTATGGGGGAGAGGGGCCAGGCCGGGCAGGGCCACCAGGCTGTGGGGAGATGGGGGTGCCGGGTGACCCCCAGAGGGACAGCAACTCCATCTCTTTGGAAGGAAAAAACACTTGAATACAGCAGCCGCCCCGTGAGACTGGACGAACAAGGCGGAATGTTCCAGACACAGGCTCTCGGACACTGAAAGGAAGGGGTGCCCTCACGGAGGACCGCGTCCTCAGCCACTCAGAGGGATGCTGTGACCCCATTCCTGGAAGGGCCCCAGTGGGGCTGGGTGGCTCCCGAGGACCTGGGGGTCCGCGGGGACAGGGCCTCCTGTGGGGGACAGGAGAGCTGGGGCCGTGGGGGCGGAGGGGAGGCGGCCGCACAACCTTGGGGGCACTTGGCACCCCTGACACGCAGGTAAACTCGGTGTCACCGCCACGTCATCACAGCATCTGGGTTCCCAGCCGCGGCCGCGCGGGGCAGCCCTAACGCGCTGGAACTTCCTGCGTCCGGCGCTTGTCCGAGCCCGAGCTGGCGGGGAGGGGCTCTCTGCTCTTCGCCTGCGGCACCGGGCGGGCTGGGGGGGTTCTGCTGGCTCAGCCGGACCCACCTGGTCCCCGGTGCGACCTCAGCGTCCCCTGCTGTCCCCAGACCAGGTGGCAAGGCTGGACGGCGGCCCCACCTCTCCTGGGGGCACCCACCCGTGCTGTGCCCCCGTCTTCTGGGCTCCCTCCGCTCATCTGCCTACGTCCAGGTGCCTCTGAGCGACCGGCATGCCCGCCCACAGGGCTCCGTCCCCCCAGCTGCCCCGCCCAGCTGCAGGCACCCCATCCCGACAGCCGAGGCTGCCGGGGCCCGGCCAGGAGCTTCCGCGGCTCACGGACACCCAGGCCGAGCCGCAGGGTCCCATGTCGCCAAAACCCCTTCCGGTTTCTTTCAAAAATGCAAAAGCCGCCCTCGAATCACACGCTTACAGAACGGGGTCGCCCGAGGGCGGGGGCTGCGAGGCTCTCGGGCCCCTCGCCACGCCCGGACTCTCTCGGAGGGCCCCCTCAGGCCCCTGGCCCTGGACACACGGCCGCCGCCGCCGCCCGGTCACGGCCACGCCGAGGAAGTCCCAGCCACGAGCCTGGACGCCCGGAGTCCCACACGGCCGGCGACAGCCGCAGGGAGAAGGGCCGGACGCGCTGCCGGAGAAGGCCGGCATGTCTGCGGTGGCCCGCAGGCCCCCCGAAAGGCCCCCGAGGCAGGCGGGCTCGCCTCTTGGGGACATCACGGCAGCACGGACCGAGGGGTGCAGCGGTTTGCATCCAGCCTCCAAAGCCGGGGTGTGCTGGGGGCTGAGGTGCCCCTGGAGAGGCTGCTCTCGGGGAGCTGCCGGCCCCCCCCATCCATGGCTCTGCAGTCCAGGCCCCCCGCCAGCACCTCTCCCCGGTTCCAAACACCCCCAACCTGAAGTGAAGGGCGACCCCAACCGAGCAGAATCAGGGGAGTGGGCGGGGAGACTCGCGGGGGCTTCGCCCGCAGCTCCCGGCCCGGGTCAGGGGGACGTGGGCTAGAGTCAGCTCTGCGAGGGGCAGAACAGGCCCAGGCAGCGAAGACCCCAGGGGGAGCCACCGGGAGGAGCCGGGGGAGCCCAGACCCGGAGACCTTTGCTCCCGGGCAGTTCCGGCTCCGCCCCGGCCCAGCCACCTGGCCAGCCGGCCCATGCGGCCCCACCCCCACCCAGTCGGTCCAGAAGACAAGGAGGCTTTGTTTGGGTAAACGTAGAAAACATTTACTCTTTTCAGGCAACGCCCGCGTGTCAGCTCGTTCCTGTGAGTCTGGTCTCCAGTCAAACCCGCCCAACCTCTGGCCTCTGCCAAACAAAAGTGGGGGCTGGGACCCCTTTCTGAGCATTGTTTTTACTGTTAATCGTGAGACACTGAGAAAAGCAGAGGGCGCCGGCCTTGGGGCACACACCCAAGGGACTTGCTTTTCCTCTGACTGAGCTGCCCAGACGCCACCCCAGGGGTCCCATCTCCCCTCTGTTCAGCAGACACCTGTGCCCAGGTGTGTTGGGCTGAACTTTGTCCCCCAAATTGCTATGTTGAAACGCTCACCCCCGATGTGAGCTGACCTAAGAGCCTCAGGGGGTGTCGAGTCAGACGCGGGGCCCTTAGGAAGAGGCGGTCCCCTCACAGGCACACTGGAACCAGGATGTGGGGGGTTGAAGGTCGCCTGCCGCAAAGGGGGGCTGGCCAGTGCCTCCTGCCCGGCCTCCGGCCTCCGCACCAGCCCCCCCAGTGTCCGCGGTTTAAACCCCGGTGTGGGGCCTCTGCTGCGGGGGCCGCGCGAGTCCCACAGGTTTCGTCACTAGCGAATTCCGAGCTTCACCGCACCGGCCCCGTCTCCACAGCTGTGGGGTGACCTGGGTGTGCAGGACACCGGTCGGGGTGTCAGAGGGCCAAGTCCCTGGCCAGTGGGTGACACGCCCCCACTTCCTGAGCTGCGGTTGCTGGGAACTAGGGGCGGAGCGGAGACGCCGGGGACTTGAAAAACAGGGAGCAAGGCAGGACCCCCACCCCACGCCACGGCAACCCCAGTGGGCACGCTGCTTCTGTCTGGTGGACACCTGCCGTGGGATAGGACACCCAGGCCACGTGCCGGCCAACACGTTTTCTTTGCTTTTTTCTCTCCCCCTCTCTCCACCCCCGATGCAAATAAAGCACCTTTGTTTCTCTGCGCGTCTGGTTTGGGGTCTTGTCCCTGGGGGTTGCCCCATAAGAAAGTTGGCCACCGATGCCAGGCTGGCCCCCAGGACTGGCCACTTAAACCACAAACACCATTTTCAGGTGTCTCTCTGTCCGTGTCCTCAGTTTCCAGGGATAATTCTGGGATCCTTGTCTGCTTCATTCGGAGGAGAAATCAGACCCCAGCCCGCTGTCCAGTGGAGCCCCAAAGTGACCGGCATTTGTGACCAGGGGTTTGAATTGCTGCCAGTTTGGAGGTTGAAATGGTTCCCAGTGACCAGTCCACGGCACGGGTTGTCTGGCGCAGACCTGGGTTGGTTGCCCAGGCTGCCGCGCTCGCCCGTCTGCAGGCCGGGCACCCGGAATCTCAGCAACACCAAAGAGCCGCTTCCGGGGCCAAGATCACGGGCCTGACGTCTCTGCTGCCTGTTTCCTAGTTCGTGTTTGTCTTTTAATTTGTTTTCTTGGAGAACAGACATTTTAAACTTCCACGCAAACTGACAGTAACCTTTGCTTACTGGCTCCCTTCACACCTTACGCGACCTTTCCCAGGACAAAGCCGTTCGCTGCCGGCGTGCTCCGAGTTTCCCGCAGCTTCGATCTCCAAGAACCGCTCTTGGCACCGCGCAGAGTCCAGGCGCTTGCTTGGAAAGGCCAGTGGCCGTCCCCACCGCGGTCTCGTTTCGTGGGCTCAGTTCCTTGTCTGATAGAAACAGGAGCCCCAGCTGGAGCTGAGTAAAGCTGGGGTGCCTTTGTATAAAACTTTTGGCAAAACTAGAAAGAGGGGAGCCCTTCGCTGTGAACCCCAAGACTCGACCGGCCTGTGCTCTCAGTTCTCGCACTGCACACGTGACGGAGGCGTGTTGAGCCCTCCACGCGCAGGCTTCTCAAAGCCCGGAGTGCCGTGGACAGTGCGGCCCACACGTGGGGCAGGCGGCCACTGCTGGACAGGGACAGTATCCAGCCACCTGCCCTCCTACGACCCAGCAGGTCCAGGCTACCGGCTGCGGCTCCCACATTAGGGCCCCCGGGACGGGAACCCCCAGCCCCTCAGCCACCTCCCTCCCGCCCCTTTCTGTCTACTTGGCCTGTTTACCGGAGGCGAGGTCCACAGTCCAGGGCACCTCACCCCTCCCCACCGGAGCCCACGAGCCTCCTGTCCACTCTGCCCATGGGGACCGCGAAGCTCCTGGCCTGTGTGTGGGCCCCGGGGCCCTGTACCCCAGTGGTCCTTGGTCCACCGAGAGTCTCCCATAGGGGAGAAGGCCGGGGACACGCGCGTCAGCCGCCCTCGTCCCTCGTGAATCCAGCTTCCGCCCCCAGCTGGCGGCGTCCTCCCGTCTCCAGCTGCTGCGCGCAGGTCTGAGCTTACCCCCTGCCCTTGCCCCGTCAGAAGAGGGGGAGAGGAAGAGTCCAGAAGAGGGCAAGGCCCGGGCCAGGCCACCGCCCACGAGGCCCTGCGGAGCACGCCTGGTCTGCCCGGTGCGGGGCCCGCTCTGGACTGGCAGAGCTCCGTCCAGAGGAGGGGTCCAGCTGGGGCGGCAGCGGGTGGGAGGGGCCCAGGGCGCTCGGCCCCCATCAGCCTGGGGGCACGGGCAGTTCCTCGCCCCTGCTGCCAGCGCCTCCGCGGGCCTGAGAGAACAAGGACCTGACTTGAGACCCCAACGGCTGCCCCCGCCCGCCCAGCCGGCCCGGCCTGCGGTCTCCGTGCACCCTCCGCAGGGGTCCGGGAGGCGAGGGCCGTCCTGCAGGCGGGGGGCGCGCAGCTTCCCGGCACCCAGGGGCCCGCAGGGGGCGCTGCACCCTGCTTGTGAGAGGGGGCGTTCTGGGAGCCCCCCTCCACCAGCCCTCTGAGTGGGTGGGCCCCTCCCTGCTCCAGTCCTGAACCTGCCCCCTCCCTCTACCTGAGCCTCTCCCTGACACCTTTGGGGTGTCACTTGGTGTCCCATGGAGCCCCCCAAGTGTCGGCAGGACAAACTTCCCAGCCTGCAGGCCACGCCTGGGGGACCACGGACGCAGCCCACGGGGGGTCCCTCTCCCCGCAGGGCCTGTCGCCGCCCTGAGCTCTGGTCACCGCGTGCAGCTGGCGAAAACCATCTGCTTTGCCCTCGGCCAGAGAACGAGATGGAGCGGCCCAGGCGACGCCGCGTCGGCCACCGACAGACACCAGACACTGCGCAGCGCCAGAGGCCCAGCCCCCTCCACCCGCCAGAGCCCTGCGCCCACCTGGTCTTTTCGGGAACCCCGCCTCTGCGGTTGAGAGAGTGGCCCCACGCCGACGGGCAGCCCCATCGGGCAGCCGTGCCTCAGGCACCCGGAGTGGGGACGGGGGCGCCTTGGCCAGCGCCCAGAGAGGACAGCGGCACCAGCGCGCCCCTCTGCAGCTGCGGCCGCGGGCCACGGCGGCTGCCCAGGCCCCACACCAGGACCCCGCAGAGGACCCCAAAGGCAGGGCCTGGGCAGGACAGGGCCGTGCAGACAAGGCAGCCAGCGACGCCGGGACCTGGGAAGGGCGACCCCACGCCGGGAGCCGGGTCCCCCAGCACAGGAAGCCACTTCGAGAGGCCACCGGTGCGAGAAGTGCACGGGGCCGGGGCTGCACGGCTACGACTGTCCCCTCAACGGCGCCGCAGTACCTGGCCCAGCACCCACTCCCTGGAAACCCCCCTCGGCCTCTGGAAGGGACCGTGGAGGAAGACTGCAGACACCAGAGCACGGTCTCCCCGCCACAGAGCTGGGCAAACGGGCTCGGGCACGAGACTGCCCAGGCCCGCAGCGGGGACCGAGCCAGCGTGCGTGTCCAGCCGGCCGCCGAGAACCGCCAGGCCGGTTCGGGGCATCGGCCACCCGGGTGGTGCGCAGCTGGGGGGCTGCAAAACAAAGTCACGCCGGGGAGGAGCTCATGAACAGCACCCCGAGAAGCCACACACTGACCCGCCGAGGCCCATCCAGACACCAGCAGGTGCGACGCCTACTTCTCGCCGGGCTTGGGGCGCATGGTGGCCAAAGCGTGCAGCGCCGGGGCCAAGACCGGGAGACACTCGGTCCATGCAGCCCGTGTGTCAGCCACCCGTGCCCCGGACAGACTCGCCGCCAGGGCCTGCGGGACAGGCGTGCCTTCTGGGGTCCTGCCCTCGCGCCGCTGGCCCTTAAGGCGCCTGCAGGCACCCAGCACTCAGCCTCGCGGGGGCCATGTCTCCCACCGAGCACCCCATGGGAGCTTAGGAGGGCAGGACACGCCTCCGACCAGCTCTCAGCTCCCAGCTGAGACCCCGAAGGGCAGCCGGAGGGACACAGGCACAACAGCAGCCCCAGCCTAAGTCTGCGGGTGGGGAGACTGGGGAGAGCCCCACCATTTCCCAGTGTAGGGAGGGGTGCACACGCAGGCTCAGGGTGTGTCCTTGGCCTCCCAACACCATCAGAATACAATGTAACAGACCAACTGACCGCCTACAAAGTAACACAATGTGGGACCTACAATGCAACACAATGTAGCAGCAAATGGAAGCCAACTAAACCTGCCAGCCAGGATTCAGGTCAATGAAAAACTTGGGGTCCCTCCACCAGGCCTGGCCAACCTGCTGAAGTCTCTGCTGGAGAGCTGTGTTGCCAGGCAACTGGGTAGTGTCCCTGGAACAGCAGGCAGGGACCCAAAGTCACAAAGATAAAAGTGCAAATACACCTGCGGCCAGTCCCACCTCTGCGCCACGCACCTGACGCCACACCGGCCAGGAAGCGGGAGCCAAGCCAGCACGTTTGCACCAACCTAAGTAAATGTGGAAAATCCCAGTGTTTTTATTCTATTAATAATTTAAAAAGTGGGTCTCCCTGGGGGCGCAGGGGTTGAGTCTCAGCACTATGGAGCTGTCCGCAGCCACTGCAGCGCGAGTTTGATCCCCGGCCAGGGAGCTTCCCACGGGGCGCAGCAGACCCCTCCTGTCTCCCCGCTGCTCCCCCCAGCAGTGTGTCTCAGTGGATCCGCCTGTTCTGCTCCCCACTCTGTCTCTGGGGAGTCCTCTCACCCCTACACCTCTGGCCTGTACCTCAGTTCTCCTGTGCATAAATAACCTTTAAAAATAATGATAACCTAAAAAGTAACAAGTGCAGAGCCAGCCAGGGCCCAGGTGCTTCCGGTAGTCTCTGCAGCGAGGGTGGAGGGGGCAGGGAGCTCCGCGTTACAGGTGGGGAAAGTAAGGCAGGGAGGAATGAGCGGGCGTGGGTGGGTGGGGGTCTGCCCCAGTGAGGACACACCTGGACCGGGCAGGAGCTGGGCAGGCGTGGGCGGGCCTGCAGCCGGACTGTGCTAGTGGCCAGGGCAGCACTACCCCATTCCGGGGGGCGGGCATGGGAATGAGGCCTGGTGCAGGGAGGCATCGTGGCTCAGCGGCTTCCCAGGGCTGGAACAGCGGGACTGACTCCCAGCTGCAGGAACTCAGGGAAGTCCCTCTGCGTTCAAGGCTGTAAAACCCCACCAGGCCCCGGGGCTACGTGTTCGGGACGACCACCAGAAGCCACGTGGCCACCGCCGCTGCCTGGGCAGCCATGCCTGAGGACTTTAGGGTCTCTGGGGCCCTGAGCCCCCGGAACAGCACAGCCGCGTCCAGCAGGAGACACGGGCCACAGCCGGCGCTCTGAGCTGGACGGTCAGGCTAACAGGTGCTGCCCGCCTCGCAGCCTTTCTTCCCAAAGTCTCCCTGGTTCTTAAGAGGGTCTCATCTTCACTGATTAATTTTGCTGCCAATGTGGGAACTTCTAGAAGGAACACACAGACGCTTAAAGTTCCCCGACAATCAGGGCCACCTGCCCGCATCGCCGCTTCTCCAGACCGCCCCTCCCCTCCCCTCTCAGGAAGGGGCCTGAGCCTGGCCCTCGTGGACAGGCGGGCGACACCCACCAGGCGCTGCTATTTCTGCACCGGATCTGAACCAGATCTGGCCCCCACACACCGGCTCTGGGGGTGGGAATAACAGCATTTCAAGATCCACCGGCGGCTCCTCGGGTTATATTTAGCAATCGTAAATCGCCCTTTTTTCTTTCTTTCCTTTTTTTTTTAAAGTAAAGAGCCAGGGGGAGAGGCCCGGCCTGGAGGAAGTGAGTTGCCGCCCTGCGCTTCTGGAGGGGCGGCCCAACGACCCCGAGGCGGGCGCGCTGCGGGGTGGAAGGCGCTCTCTGGGGCGGGGCCGTGCCGGCCCGCGGCGACCCCTGCAAGTCCCATTCGCGTGCTCGGAGGATCCAGCCAAACAAAGACCTCAAGTTCTCGGGTCCACGGCTGCAGACAGGCGAGACCCGGTCTCCCCGAATTAGGCCCGCCCCCGCCCGGAGCCCCCACCGCCGCGGAGGGAGGCCCCAGGCTGCTCCCGCGGGGCCGGGAGACGCTCCCGCGCGGCGCCCCCGCACCTCCCCGGCCGCGGCCCCGGCCCTCGCCCCCGCCCCGGCCCTCGCGCCCTGCCAGCCCGCCCGCCCCCGCCGCCAGCCCCGCCGGCCCCCGCGAGCCCGCCGACCCTCCCCGCGGCCCCGCCCGGCCGGATACGCACCCGGGTTCCGCAGCCGAGGCCGGATTCGCGCTCCCAGCCGCCGCGCTGCCGCCGCCGCCGCCGCCACAGCCGCCACCAGTGAGGCTGGTGGGGCGGGGACAGCGCCGAAGCCCGGCCCCGCCCGCCCCCGGCCCGCCCTCGGCCCGCCCCCGCGGGTACCCCGGCCCCTACCCCGCCCCCCCGGGCAACCCGGGCCCCTCCCGCCCCTACGGGTACCGGGGCTCCCACGGTCGCCCCGGCCCGCCCGCAAGGCTACCCCAGTCCCCTTCCGCCCCCAGCCCATCTCTGCCCCGGACCGGAGCCCCGCACCCCAGAGGAAGGCCAGGCCTCTGGGTCTCTCCACGTGCGCGCTCGCCCTGTCGGCCCCCCCGAAACCCGTCTCCCATTTATGTATTTCGTGTTTGGCACAGGAAGGAAACGACACCCACCAGGCTACTGGGCACCCCTCCTCCACCAATGAATCTTCGCGGTATCCTGGGGAGGGGGTGCTGAGCCCCTCAAGACCTGGGGATGGGTGGCGGGTACCAGGTTGGGACCCCTGAGCCCCGTGCCCCCCACTGCCGTCTGCCACCCCGGCACTTAGCGGGCCTGGGGTCTGCAGATGCCCTGCGCGGTAACCCCAGTTGGCACCGTCGCCGCTTTACGGAAACTGCGCCAGGCGGGGCAAAGCCGAGGCTGACAGCCGAGCTGGAGAGAGCACGGCGGACGCCGGGGAGTATTTACATGTTTAAATGGTCCAGCTTCCTGCGCCCAGAAGTGGCACAATGGCCGGGCGCCCGCGTGCCCCCTCCCCCGCGCGTGGTCCCCGCCCGCCGGATGTTGACGGCGTCTCCTAGCGACCGGAGATGGCGGAGCCGGGCGGCCAGGCCGGCAGGTGAGCGGGGCCAGGGCCGCGGTCCGAGCAGCCCCATTTCCACTTGCCCGCCCCCCTTCCCTTCCAGGCACCTCTCCTCCGCCTCTGACCCTTCCTTCCCCCTCTCCAGACCTTCCCCTCACCCCTGCACGCCTCTGCCTCTTTGTCCACTCTGTCTCTGTCCCCGGAGGTGCTCGCTCTCCCAAAACCCCCGACCCCAGGTGCAGTCCCCATGGCAACCACTATGCTTGCTGAGGGTCTCCCCCCTGCTTCCTAGAGACGCAGGCCCCACCGCGACCTGTTGGGCCTCCCGGGGCTCAGGTGCCGCTGGGCCAGGCAGCCCCGCTGAGATCCTGGACTCCGGGGCAGGCAGCGGTCAGCGGGCTCACCAGGCCTCTGCTGGTTGGTGTTCTGTTGAAAGGATAAAGACGATTTGAAAGAATTTGACCTTTTTACTTTAGACACTTGTTTCATTTTTAAAAAGTAGGTCTGTGTTGACTTGGAGAGACGCTCGCTACATTAAATGCAAACACTGCCCCGGCCTGTGCTCTGCCGCTGGGATGCTGTGTCAATGTGCTTAAAGCAATGCTGGAGAGAACAGCCCCGCATCCCCCACCGCCCGGCCTTGAGAAGGGGGAGGCCCCGGGCATCCGTGTTCGCTTGGCTTTTTAAAAAAATGAGCCTGTATTTCCAATTGGCCGCCGAGGGCTAAGCGCGTGACCCCGCAGTTCTTGGACGCTCAGCTCTCGGAGAGACGAGCGCCGGGCCGTGTGTCGGTCCTTGCCCGCCGCTCCCCTGCGTCCCTCCAGCTCCACGGGCCCGTGCCGCAGCCTCCTGCGCTGGCTCCCGCCTCTGGGACCCTGGCTGCGGTGGACCTGTCACTGGCGTTGGGGCCAAGTCGAGGCTTACAGCCCGGGCGGCAGGTGCCCGGGAGATGAAGGGGTCATGGAGGTGAGATATGCCAGGAAAAGCTCGAGCCTGTGCAAGTGCTCCCCTGCAACCAGGTCTCAGCTAGAAGATGGCAGCCCCCGGGAGAAAGAAGTCCAGGAGCAGGGGCAGGACCAGGAGCAGGACGAGGACCAGGAGCAGGACGAGGACCAGGAGCAGGACGGCGACAGGGTAACCTCCCCAGGCCATTCTGGCCAGTGCAGCATTGGGTGAAGGTCTGGTCACCTGCACTGGCCGCCCCGTCCCCGCGGAGCAGCACTGGCCCTTCCCATGCACCGGGGCGGCCAGGAGCGCCCCACGCCCAGGGCACTTACCCTGAATGTTTTGGAATTCGCTCCCTATAACAGAAGATGCAAGATACACACACACAGGCGCACGCAGGCGCACACACGCACACACACCACGCACACGCACGCACACAGAGCAGCTACGTGAAAGCACGGACAGCCCCTCAGTGAGGGCTGGGTGGGAGGCGTGGCGCCTCCCAGCACAGACGGTGAGAGCAAGGCCCCCCGGGCCCCTCACACTCTGTCTCCTGTCCCCCCCACGGCTGCAGGGCCCCCCCGCCGCGCAGAGCTTGGACCAGATCCTCGAGGAGGCTGCGGGTGCTGCAGAGCTCCCCGCAGAGGGGATGGCGACCAGCGGGGAGTTTGGATGGGAAGCGGGATCGCAGCTGGAAGAGGGACCTGCGTGGGAAGGAGAATTCGAATCTGATATGGACGCCTTATCCCCGGAAGGGAAGATCAGTTCCACAGATCTGAGCTACTCGGACACCAGCCCCTGGGTGCTGCTGGCAGGAGAGCCAGCCCCGGGGGACGCGGGTCTCGGGGCGGCCCGGCTGTTGGAACCGGAAAAGGTGCTCATGGCCGCAGAGACCCCGCTGCAGGTGCCTGGCTCCCCCGAGCAAGTGGACCCAGAGCCCCTAGCACTGGTGAGTGCCCTGGCCTTGGGCTGCCCGCCCGCCTGTGCCCCTCCAGGGACTTGGGGCCCCTCGGGACACACTGCAGTCCCCTTGGGAAGCAGCTGACCAGGCGGGACTCTGGGCCCATGCGGAAGCCAAGGGGTCCCAGCCCCCCCTCTGTGTCCCCAAGCCCAGATCAGTGCTGTCCAGGGCCCAGCCTCGGAGCGGGGACACCCAGCCGGCTTGCCCAGAGGGGGAGCTGCGTCCCTGCCCGCAAATCCAGGCACGTGACCGCAGAGCACTTGGCCCGTGGCTGGAGGGGGCGCCGAACCGTCCTTCTCAAAGATCCCAGAGAATCTGAACGTCTGCTGCCGCTGCGGCCCCCACACGGACGGCCCGGCCCAGACAGTGACGGCGGGGACGAGAGTCACTTTCTCAGTGGCCTGGGTTTTTATTTTTAAATAGTCACAGACTTGCCAAAAAAATGCAAGGGTGATGGGGAAGTTTTCGCTCGTTTGAGCTTTGATCCGACGCACTGTTGTTCCGGAAGCTTCCGCCGTGCCCCACACAGCCTCCTCTCCCAGCAAAGCAGCACGGCTTGAGATGTTCCCAAATAATCCTCAGGCTCAGGAGCACCTGCCCCGGGGCTGGCATCTCCCCAGGCTCCTGCCGCTTTGCTTGCAAGTGGGGTATGGAGGGCACGGCCAGGTGCAGTGATCCTCAGCCGGCCCGGGCCTTGTTGATTCACACGGCCCCCCAGGCACATGCGCCCCCACACCCCCACACAGAAGCACACACCCAGCTCACACGTCACCCCTAACTCCCTAAGGAGGAGCCTCCCAGTTCTCTCCCCTCCCACAGCTGACTCCCGCCCACCGGGAGCAGCCCGGCCATCTCCTCAACGTGCCCAGGTGGGGCCGCCACGCCCCTCCCCCGTGGCCCCGCTCGCCCCACCCAGGTCCAGACTCCCATGCTGGGCCGTCCCGACTTGGGCCCCTTCTTCACCCCATTAGGCCACCCCCCACCCGCGCGCCCTGGCCCTCAGGCCCCTCACAGGCCTGACGCCTGTCTGCGCTGGCCCTCCCGGGCTCACCCCTGCGCGGGGCTTCAGGTGTGAACTGTTCCGGAAAGGAAGCAAGGAGGGGCGGGCAGGGAGGGAGCTGGCGGGTTTCTCCGAACTTGAACCTGGGCCGGACAGGCCTGTGCCCTTGACCAGCACTGTCCCTGCCAACCCTGCCCACAGCCCCAGCAGGGGGCATGTAGAGAAGAGGAGGGGGAGGAGAGGAGGAGTGGGGGAGAGAGGCGGAGGGGAGGGAGGGGAGGAACGGGAGGGGAGGGGCAGAGGGAGCAGACTGGAGGGAGAGAAGCAGCAGCAGCCCTTTTGGGGGACCCGCAGCCAGGGCTGCTCCGCCACGGGGCTTGTGGCTCCTCCTGCCCCTCTGCGGGTCCAGATGGAGAGTCCCGGCTGTGCCTCCGGCCTGGGGCAGCGGACGGGGCTACTGTTTTGACCCCAGGCAGAATAGCCTTTCTTTCCAAATGACTTCCTGTTGCTGTAATGCTTATGTTGAGTCTGAGGCTGTAAGGAATCAAAGCCAGAGCCCCCGCGCCCTCCGCTGAGCCGCTCGTCCTCGCTCTAGCAAAGGGCCCAGGCCCCCCCCGGGGAGCCGCGGCACCACCTCCGGCTGAGCCTGGTGAGCACCGCCTCCTCCGTGGCAGAGGGCAGCCCCCTGAACGCGCAGGAGCCGGGCCCGCAGGAGCCAGGTACGGGGGCGAGCGCGCCACCCCACGCCTCTTTCCCCGAGGAGCTGGCGGCCTAAGGCGACCTTCCTGACAGCCCTGACAGCGGCCCCAAGCGCGCACCGTCCTCCCCCGGCCCTCACCGACACCGCGAGCAGGGCAGCTCCGTGTTACAGGGACCCTGGCGTCAGTGGGGTGCTCACCGCAGGAGGTGGGGGCGCCTGGCCTCGACTGCGTCCTGATGACTCCACGCCCCTCCCCATCTGCCGGCTCCACTGCCCCCGCCCTGTGAGAGGGCTCTGTGCGCGCACCCCCAAATGCGAGCTGTCCCCAGAGTTCCAGAGGCTTCCCCGGAGCCCCTGTCCTTCCCCTGGGCCCTGCCGGGCGGTGGGAAAGCAGGCACCACCCCTCGGTGCTCTCAGCCGCCAGAGCACACCCTGCCTGCCCCCGCCAGCGCCCCCTACCCCCAGCGCTCCCCCCAGCTGGGGGGTGGGGGGCGGGTCAGAAACTCGCTGACAGTTCTCGTCCCTCGGACCTTAGCCAGTCCAGACCCGGCTACTCAGCGGCGAGAAGCCGCCTTTCCATTCACTTCTGATAGTTCACAAGTGTCCATGTTTCCGTCGCGTCTTGCTTGAACACGTGACCCTTTGTTTGGTCCACGCTGAGACGCTGGACTGGCCCCGGAGCCCCGGCGGCCATGCTCTTGCCTTTCCCGGGGCTGGAGAGCCTGGCCCCACTCGCGTCCCTGTTGGCCCCACGGCGCCGCGTCTCCGCAGGGGAGGCAGCCTGGGAGCGCCCGCTGTCCGCCACGTTCCTGGGCAGGCTCCAGCAGCTGAGCCCGGAGGAGGGGGCCCTGGTGGAGAGAACGGAGTCGGAGGGCAGCGATGAGGCGGAGGAAGGGTCCCAGCTGGTGGTTCTGGACCCCGACCACGTAAGAACGCCCTAGTCTTACTTTTGCCCCCTGCAGACGAAAAGCCGCAGGATGCCCCCGCCGCCCCGGCCCCGCCCCCGCCGCCCCGGCCCCGCCCCGCTGCGCGCAAACAGCGTCACACGCAGCCTCCCACAGCCCAAGGCGGCTCCTCCAGGCCCACGCAGTTCCTTGTGAGGGGCGTCCTGCGCACCCCAGGATGTGGCCAGCACCCCTGGCCGCCCCCGCTTGGTCCCGGCTAGTTCTAACACCCCAGAGGCTTCCAGTCTCAGCCACTGCTGGGCAGGGCAGGTCACCCTCTCTGCATGTACCCAGAAGGGCAGGGATCCTTCCCCACGCGCCCGCAGCCGGACAAGGCAAGTCTGGTCAGCTGAACCCCGGGAGCACGGAGCCCTCCCTGGCTGCGGGAAGGCTGGAGGCTGCCCTGGGGGCAGGCGCTCCCCGCTGGCCCCTTCCCAGGCCCGCCGGCCCCACCCAGGGTCACCTCCGGTTCACTAGCGGTGCCAAAACATGCCCTCAGGTCTTGGGGCCTTGGCGGAACCGCCCGTGCCCTCCACGCGTGGCCCCCAGCACGAGGATTCCGGGAAGAAGTGGGGGCCACCGGGGTGGACGCCATGTCCCCCGCTGAGGCCTGCGGGGGTGGCGCCGCGTGGGACGGCCGTGACCTGAGCGCGTCTCTGCTGCTTCAGCCCCTGATGATCAGGTTCCAGGCCGCCCTGAAAAGCTTCCTCAGCCGGCAGACGGAGAAGCTGAAGCTGGAGCTGCAGGAGCTGGTGCGTGTCTGCCCCGCGCCCGCGCCCCGCGCCCCCGCCCCGCGCCCGTGACGGCCGCTCTCTCTGTGCAGAACGCGGCCGCCAAGCAGAGCCGCCTGCAGCGGCAGGAGCTGGGCGTGGAGCTCTACGGGGCCCAGCAGCACCTGGCCCGGCTGCAGACGCAGCTGGAGAGGAGCCACGACCGCCACGCGGCCGCAGCGTGCGCGCGGAGGCGCAGGGAGGAGGAGCTGCAGGGCGCGCGCCAGCGCTACAGCCGCACCTTCCAGGCCGCCAAGGAGGAGCGCAAGAAGCGTAAGGCGGCCTCGTCGCCACCCCGCCCGCGTCCGCCCGGCAGCCCCACCCCGTGCCCACTGCCCCCGGCAGCAGCCTGGGCCACCATGTCCTGCCAGGTGTCCCTAAGGCGCCTCCCTACGTGTCCCTGTGCGCCTCGCGGGACGCGGAAAGAACAGGACGTGCTTGTGCTCTGGGGGGCCCCAGCCTGCTTAGGGAGGGAGGCGCGCGGATTTAAAGGGGGCAAAACAGCACACTTCCCGTCAGGCAGGGAAGAGGCACCCACAGCACGTGGCGAGGCCCATCCCAGCAGGACGCGGCCGTCTCGGGGGCCACCCCAGTGGGGGGAGGGTCGCTCTGGTGCCGAGGGGCGCCCGGCCCGGCAGCAGGTGGCGAGGGAAAGGCCGGCCCCTCCGCGGCTGTGCCTTTTCCGTCTGCTGGCGTGTCCCCAGACCGCCCGACTCTGCCACTGCTGTCTCGGGGAGGAGAGGCAGGAAGACCAGAAAGAAAACGGGATCGCGCGTGTGCCAGAACTCGCCCTGAGGAAAGCGGCGAGGGCGGGATGAGTTGGTGGGGTGTCACTTATTGGTGCCCCTTGGCCCCCAAACCCACACATGCTGCAACAAGAGGTCAGCTGAGAGCACCCTCCACTTGGCAGGGGGTCCCGAGGGAGGACGCGGCAGCCCCAAGCCCTGGCTCGGAGTGTGCCTGGGCTTCTGGTGACTGGTCATCGTCCCGCACCGCGTCCTTCCGGGGACAGCAGGAGCGGGGCCCCAGCAAGGCCCCTCGGTGGCACAAGGCCCTTTCCCAGCACTGGGGGCGGGGGATGTCCCAGCCCGCCCCAGGCTGCCCCTCACTGTCCTGCAGACGTGGCCTTTGCCCCTGGACGATGTCGGGGTGTCCAGCCCCAGCTGGGAGGCGTGAGGCCCTCTAGGCGCTAAACCTCACATAAAATTTGCGTGGCCAGCAGTGACCGCCGGTCACAGAGCAGACGGCCTGACCCGGGCTGACCCGGGCACGGCCCGAGGGGCCGTGAACATGCGGACAGTGGCTGGCGAGGTGGCAGTGCCCGGCTTCCAGGCTGCCCCGTCCTGGGGAGGAGCCAGGGGGGAAGACCCTCGCCCCATCCTGCCTCCAGGACCCCCAGGGCCAGCCGCGTCGGGCGGTCGCAATGTCTGTGCCGCCCTGGGAGGCCCAGGCTGGGGCCCTCACTTTTTCTTTCGTTTTCTCCAGCCGGAGCGGAGAACCCCAGATCCAAGCAGGATGAGGGCGCCGCCCACAGACGGCGGGGAAGGGGCAGGCGGGGTTTGCGCTGTGGGAGGTCACGGGCAGTTTGGAAATGAATGGAGTCCAGGCGTGCCCGGGCCCGCGGTCCAGCCGGCCCTGTGAGGCCGCTGCCATTTCCACGGGCGGGACGGACGGCACCTTGTCTTCCAGAGGCTGGAAAGGGCAAAGCAGTGGGGGGCGGGAGAAGGAAGGGGTCCGCAGGGCAGCAGACCCGGCGAAACGGAAAACGGAACAAGACAAGAGACGTCTTTTCTCAACGACCCTGAATCGAGCCGCCCTGGCCCGTGCCACGGGGCAAGGTGGACGGGGCGCGAGAGGCGCGAGCTGGGGGCCACGCACTGGACGCCGCGTGCACTGGACGGGCCCGGCACGGACACCACGGACAAGGTCATCGGAAGCCGCCTGCATCCAGTGCCGGCCTGGAGGCTCGGGGCCCTGAGGGGCAGGCGGCCAGGCCCGCGGCCCTCGGGGGCTGCACAGATCCAGCTCATGCAGGCCCAGGGGCCACACCGCGCTGACCGGCCTGGACGCCGTAAGCGCGGCCTCGGCAAACACAAATGATTTTTCAGCCACAAAACGGTGCATCGGGCGGTTCTTAAGTAAAAATGCCTCTGAGGGAAGTCCCGCCCGAGTTCCAGAAGAGCTCACGCTGGACGTCCACTCACGCAAGGCGTCTCCTCGGCAACTTGGAGAAGGGGAGAGGATGGTGGTGTCGGTGGCCGCCAGGCGAGAGCTGGGTAAAACCCAGCCCGCCCTAGTTTAGCAGGGGAACCGCAGTTCTTCAGGAACTTGCAGTGGAGGGCGTGGGGAGACGGGGACACGAGGGTGTCCCCTGCTGGTGCTGTTTTGGGGGTGCCCCCCAAAAGCAGGGAGAGGGAAGTCGCCGCGCCAGGCCTGGACGTGCAGCCGGGAGCGCCCGACAGCGCGCCCTTGTCCCCAGAAGCCCACAAGCAGAGGCGAGGCCGGCTGGGTGAGGGTGGACGGCCCCCCCGTAGCAGCAGCCAGTCAGAGACCGTCACCGTTTGTGACTGGTGTCTGCAAAGACCGAGCACCTAGGAAAGGCGGGGGGTGACTCCGGCAAGAAGCGCATGAGTTTTGCTGGAGGACACGAAGCAGACCTGGCCCGCGGCCCGGAGGCCAGCAGTGGGGTGGGCATCAGGAACTGGGCGCAGGCTGGGTGGGACCTTGGCCCAAAACTGCAAGGAGCTGAGACAAAGGAAGTGGGGTGCGCGGCTCCCCCAAGAGAGGCTTCAGCCGGTGTGGGCCCGTGGTGGTGACCCTGGCAGAGACCCCGCAGCCAGCCCTGTGGGGTGTCCGGTCAAGCGCGCAGAGGCCTGGGGCCGGTACTTGGACGCTGGGCCAGCCGGCCAGCCCCTGGCCGGTGACGTCAGGACAGAGGGCGTGCGGGCAAGTGTCCCCCAGGGCAGTGGGCGGCGTCCCCCCGGGGGCCCGTCCCAGCCGGACAGCACAGGGAGAGACCATCGCCGTGGCCTGCAGGGGGTCCAGCCATGTGGGCCATCTGAGAAAAGGACAGAGGGGAAAGGACCCCAGTGTGGGTGCTGAGATGCGCATGTCAGAGGGAGGAAGGGGCTGAGGGCAGTCAGTGTCCACCCTGGGTGAGCATGGTCAGCCTGCAGATTTCAGACGCCCAGTGACCCCCTCCCAGCCCAGACACGTGAGGAAGAGCGAAACCCCGACAGAGGAAGAAAGGAGGGGAGCCCCCAGTGCCCAGGGCCCCGAGCCACAGCTGGCAGATTCTCTCCTGGGAGAGCTCCGGCCGTCGTCTTGGACTTTGTCAAGTTTAGGGTGAACCCTTCCAGGACCCCCAGTCCCAACCCAACACCCACCCGACCTGCACACACGCTCCCCGTGAACCGCTTTCTGCCTGGCTCTGTCCCCAGAGGCCCTGCTCTGCAGGTCCCTGGCCCCACGGAGGGAATCAGTGCCCGGCGGTGCGGTCAGCGCGGCCGTCATCCCCCCCCGCCGTGTCCCCAACACCCTCGAGGCTGGTGTCCCGCCAGGGGCTTCGGATGCCCGGAGAGCCTGGCCTCCAAACGGGGAGGGGTATGAAGCCCCCGGGCGGCTCTGGGGACCCTGCTTCTGCCCCCCAGGCTCCGGAGGTGTGGGCGGCCATTCCCAGGTTTGCGTGTCCAGCGGCCAGAGGCCGGAGGGCGGGGTCTGTGCCTGACGCCTGCCCGGCCCCCAGTGGCCTCCCTGCAGGCCGAGCTGGAGGGCCTGTCCCTGCAGCTCTTCTACATGCAGAACGTGGACCAGGACGTGCGGGACGACATCCTGGTGATGAGGCAGGTGGTGAGGAAGGCAGAGGCGCAGCGCTCCCAGGCGGAGATGGACAAGAAGCAGCAGGTGCGCCGGCCGCAGGGAGAGGCGCGCCGGGCGGAGGCCGTCCCCAGGCCCCCTGAGCGCCTGTCTCCTCCCCCAGGACCTGTATGTGGACCAGCTCACCAGCCAGGCCAAGCAGCTGGAGGAACAGAGCGCCCTGCTGGAGGCCCAGTACTGCGCCCAGGCCGAGGGCACCCGGGCCCTGCGGAAGGCGGTGAGCGAGGTGAGCGCGGCCGGCCGAGCGGGCAGCCAGCCCTGCCCCGGGCCCCAGCATGCCCGGCGTGTCTGTGGGGGCGCGGGCGCAGGACACCCAGGCCCTTAGGGAACGACGGGCTCCGGGGGCAGGGGCGGCCGGGCGCAGCCCGGTCCCGGTCCCGAGGCCGATCCCAGACCTGCAGGGGCTCGAGGGAGCTCTCGGGGAGGGGAGGGGAAGCCGAGCCGAGCGCACTCGCCGCGCGGAAGGTGCCCAGCCCCGGGCTCACCGCAGCTCACGTTCGCCCGAGGTCGCTCCGGGTCCACCGAGACTCGGCTGGGACGGGCGACGGCTGCCAGGCTGCCCCAGGCTGAGGGGTGCCTGAGACCTGAACCCCATGGGAAGCTGAGCGGTGTCGCAGCCCAGGCCGGGTGTGGCCCCAGAGCAGTGAGCCAGCGGGGAGGAGCCGAGGCGCGGGCAGAATGTCGGGGGGCGGGGTCTGTCCAGCGTGTTGGGACATCTGGTTAAACATTTACGGGAAAGAGATTAAATCTTTTCCTCATGCCACACACTGGGATAAATTCCAGATGGGATCAGGTCTTTAAGTGGGGAAAACGGATCCGAAGAACAAGAATGTGTGTCAAGTCCTATGTTGGGGACCTCTGTGCACCAACCAGAGACTCAACACAAAGACGGGGCCCTCGGGCCCCGCGCGGACGCAGGGCACCCGTGGGAGAGCCGGAGCCGCCAGCAGGACGGATCTGGACGCTTAGGAGGGGCCTGGGGGTCTGAAGTGAATCGCGTCCCCGGTGGGCTTTGCCGCGGGTGATGACGTGGGCCTGCCGCTGTCCCTCCCTGCGGTGTCTCCAGCGGGGTGAGGGGCGCCCCCAGACACTGGCCGGATGGGGCACGGTGACGGGGGACAGCCCGGGGGCTTCTCCCCGGTGGGCAGAGGGGAGCCAAGGCTGAGCAGCGGCCCCCACGAGAGCTTTGTCCAGCACCGTCCTGCGAGGCGGCTGGGGAAAGGGGCGTCCCTGCCACCCCAAGCCCCCCAAGCCCCCCAGGATATCATGGCCTGGACCTTGTTCCAAGAAAACGACTACAGAGGGGCCCAAACAGAAACTGCTCTGAGGAGGCAGGAGCAGAGGGGCCGACGGCCGCCCCCTGGCTCTGGACCCGCAGTGGACGCTGGCAGGCGGCCGCGCCCTTCACGGCACTCCCGGCACTAGTCCTCGGTTACGGAAAGGCAGTGCCCACACACGCGCGCACACGCATGTGCACACACAGGCACACGCCAGGAGGCTCCGGGGGCTCCAAAATGGCTAACTCGGGGGATGACCGCTGCTTCATGCTTTTGCTGACCCTCATATTCTGATTTACGGGGACTGAAGACTCGTGTTTGTGTTTGTGTTTTTTTTTTTTTTGATTGAGGAGAGTTTTGAAACACTCAGAGGTCAAATTTAACTTGCGTCTCAGCTCACACCTCAGTCGCAAGCCCTTGTCCGGCAGCCGGGGGCCCCTGCCTCCAGCCGACCGCCTCTGCTGACCGCCTCTGGCTGACCCGCCGCGCAGCCCGTGCGGTCCTGGCAGGTCTTGGTGCCACTACCTCGGCCGGGCACTTCGGCCCATGCAGCTCCACTCACACAGCGGCTGTGCCCCCAGAACCAGCCCCTGACCCCTGCACCCCACGTGAACCCCGCTGGCCCTCAGAGGAAATGCCTGGGCCCCTGCCTGGTGCCCTCCCCCGTGGGCCTATGTCCCCAGGGCCGCCCGCCACGAGCTCGGCCCTGAAGGCTCCGCTGGCCCCTCCCAGCCCCGCACGCACCGTCCACCCCACCGGCCCCTCCAGTCCTACTTCCGGTCCCCGCATACCCCAACCACGCTCAAGTGGCGCCACCCTCTCGTTCCGGGGGCGACTCTGCCGTCCAGCACGGCGCCCCTCCTGGGTGACCCCGAACACCAGCCCACAGGCAGGAGTCCTCCCAAGAGTGGACGGCGCCCGCCCTGGGTGGGGCCTGGCCAGGGCGGGGTCGTGCCGCCGCCTCCAGACCCGCCCTCCCTCCTGCTCCCCCGGCCCCGCTGCCGAGTCAAGCCTGGGTCTGCGTTTCCTGTCAGCCGCTTGGCTGGCCTGCTGGAGGGGGCTCGGGCCAGCCGGGGTGGACGCCCTCCCAGGTTTTCCGAGTGAAGTGAGACAGACCCGCATCCCCTCCCGCCCCAGGCCTGCACGGAGATCGACTCCGTCCACGTGGAGAAGAAGCACATCCTGCAGCAGTGGGCCGTCAGCCTGGTGGGCATGCGGAGCCGAGACGAGGCCCACAGGACCGTCCAGGAGGCGCTCAGGTAGGGTGGGGGCAGGGCAGCCAGCCTGGGGGGGCTGGGAGCCTGCGGGCAGCCAGCGCCACAAGTGCCGGAGGTGGCAGGAGGGCCTCGGGGTCCCCACCTGCCTCCAGGTGAGCGGCACCCCTCCTTCCGGGCCTCGGGACAAAGGGGCGCACCTGCAGCCCCGCTTCCGGCCTGAAAGCTCCCTTATTGTTTGCCAAGATTTCGACATTTCTTAAATCCTCTCAAACTTCCTGTGGCACGGGGTGGGGGTGGAGGGGGCCACAAGCTTTCATGCTCAGATTTCCTGGGCGGATTAAGGGGAGACAGCATGGGAGAGAAAGAGAAAGGGGGGGCTTATCTTCGGGAGGAAAAGGTGTCCCTTTGATTTGCTGTTTCGCCACCTGCGCTGGAAACTCCATCCCTCCCGATTGTTCTGCCAGGGCCGTGCCCGACGGAAGCCCCCGCTCTCATCTGCGAGCAGGGGAGGGAGAGCCCGACCCGCGCCCAGGGCCGGTGCTGGATGCCCCACCTCGCCTGGGGCCCGGAGCTGTCACCCTCTCTGCGGCCTTGTGGCTCTCCGCCTGCCCAGCGAGGCCTCCCCGGCTTATCTCTGCACCCTGCTCTGGCACGGGCCTGGCAGGGGGGCTGCGGGGACACGACCTGGCCGCGGCACAGCAGAGTGCTTTGCTCCTGTGTCCTGTGATCTAAAAAAATGAGGCCTCTACGATGCATACAAGAACTGGGGCGTAGGCCAGAGGTGTGGGGTGGTAAGAGGACTCCCCAGAGACAGAGTGGGGAGCAGAACAGGCCGATCTGCTGAAATATACTACTGAGGGGAGCAGCGGGGAGACAGGGTGGGTCTGCTGCGCCCTGTGGTCAGCTCCCTGGCCGGGGATGGACTCGGGCCTCAGTGGCTGCGGACAGCTTCATAGTCTGAGACTTAACCCCTGCGCCCCAGGGAGGCCCTGTACGGCGGCTTTAAAGGGAGACGTTTTTACATGAGTGACGTTGGGTTAAAAATCCTTTTCTCTTGAGTCCCCAGTGTGATGACACCACAGGGAGGCGAGCGGGACGCCTGCCTGGCGAGTTCTGGTCAAAGCACGCGGTGTGGGCGGCAGGCTGCGAGGGCCAGGTCCAGAAGGCCCTGCCGTCCCCCATGTGGGCAGCTTCTCCCGGTGCTCAGCGCCAGCCTTGGGCAAGGTCGAGGTTCTCGAGGCCTCGTGGCCCCAGGGGGTCCCTCGGCTTGGGCGCCCCGCCTGGCGTCCAGCCCGCCCCAGGCCGCCCCGCCGGTGTCCTCGGTAACACCTGCCCGCCTTCCTTCATCTTTTCTTCTTTTAAAAATGAATTGCTTGAGCAGATGCCGCGGCGAGGCTGACGTCTCTATGACATCACGCCCAGGGACGTGTCACACGCTCTCTCTCCTGCAGCCCCGGCGCCCTCCCCGCTTCCTCCCCGAGCAGCTGAAGTAGGGGGACGGGGCACAGCTCCCCGAGGCCTCCCTGCTGCCCGTGGGCACTTTGCAGATCACAGGCCGTCTCCCTGGGACCCGCCCGGCCATCTCCCTGGGAGCCGCCTGGCCGCTCCGCCCCTGTGGCGTCTGGGATTGCTGCGGGGCCCGGAGGTCTGGTCGCGCGTGGACAGCCGGGGTCGGCCGCGGGGGCCAAAGTCCCGGACAGGTCACCTGCTTTGCAGGTGGGAGACGAGGGCACCGTGTTTTGGAAACACGCATGCACGGATGTTCTGGAAATACTTGAGCACGACACGCCCCTCCCCGCCCCAGCCAGCGCAGAGCAGGGGTCCCCAAAACGTCAGCATCAGCCTCCGGGGAGGCTCGGGGCTGAGTCCCAAGGCAGAGGCGTGCGGGGCGCCGCTCCCGCCGACACCCACGACCCCGGGCCCCTGCCGGGCCTGCACCTGGGCGGCGTCAGTCTTCGGTGTCTCTTCATCGTCCATCTGGGACGGTCCCCCCGGGCCCTACGTGGGGGCGCGTGTCCAGGGCTCTGTGCTCTGTGCCCGTTTGTGGGGATGTTGCGCGGGGGACGCGCCGGGTGTGTGCCTCAGTTCCCCCTGATGGGTGGGGTGCCGGGGGCTGAGGCTGCTGCAGCCCCGATCCCAGCCGCTGCGGTAGCAGAGTGGCTGGCAGCCCTCGCGGGGCCTGGCGGGCACGGGGCTGACGTGCGTCTGCTGTCTCCAGGCCGAGGGGTTTATCTGCCGAGTCTGCCGGTCTCGGCTCTCTCGCTTCTGGCACCGGGTGTGTCCTCACCAGGTGTGTACCTGGCTGGCCCTCCTCCGCTGGTCTGCCTCCCTCTCGGAGGGGTCTTTGAAGAGCTGAGGTTCTAAATTCTGGTGAAGCCCAATTTAAATTTTTCTTCCCAGAATTCATGCTTTTTTGTGCGTCTCCCAAGAAGTCTCCGCCCGACCCAGGGCAAGAGATTTGCCCCTTTGTTTCCGCTAAGGCTGAGAGAGCCGGGCACCCGCCAGCCTTAGCTCAGGCTGAGCTTTGCAAGGTGAGGGCCCCGCCTCCTTGCGCCCGTGCGGCTCTTCGACCGGGCACCACCGCCCAAAGTGCACCCCGAGTCCCCATCAAAGCCCAGCCGGCCCGGCCCGAGCTCGCTCCACGCCCCCGACCCCTCCGCCTCCGCGGCCGGCGGCTTTGCGCGAGTCTCGACACCAGGCTGAGTGGTTCTTGGCGATGGCGCTGCAACTGTGCTCGGCGCTTCCGGTTTCCGTGGAGACGCCAGACTCGCTTGTCGGTTTCTGGAGGAAAAATGGCCCTTGGAGGCTGCGAGTGGACCAAGTGCGGGCAGGACGGGCCTCAGCCCCGTGGCGTCTGCACTGCAGACCAGGCTCGAGCGTGGGCGCGTCCCCGGGCCGCACGGCGAGGCTGGAGACGCAGCCGGACAGAGCGCGGCCGGCTCGGGCCAGTGTGGGACGCGGCCGGGACGCCTGAGCAGCAGCAGGTGCCCGCTGGACCCAGCGCGACTGAGGCAGGAGGGAGCCGGGCGGCCGAGAGCGCCGGAGCTCTGCAGGCGCAGGGACGCCCACACCCCACGTGGCACACGCGGCGGCGTGTGTGTCTGGAGGACGTGGAGAGGGCGGACGCCTGGGAGTGGACGCCGGGACGCAGCGCGTCGTCCCGGCCAGAGAAAAAGGCGTCTGCGCCTCAGCGGGAGCCCTCCGAGGACGAGAGGGCGCGGGCGCAGACGCTGAAGCTCTGCTGGGAAGGGAGGGCCGGCCTGTCACGGAGAGCGTCCGCGCTTGCCGCTGGACCTTGGCCCCCGGCTGGGGAGCTGGGGCCGGGGCACTTGTCCGTCCGCCCACGGTCCACCTCGGCCTGGGCCCGCGTCTCCCGCGCTGCCGCGTCTCGCTCTGCAGCCCTGTGCGCCAGGCACTCGGCCCCGGGGCTCACGGCGCTGGTCCGGGGTCACCGTCGTGGCCTGTCCAGGGTACTGTGGTGCCCCGTCCAGGGTTGTCGTGGCCCTGTCCGGGGTCAGTACTGTGCCCCATCTGAGGTGGTTGCACGGCCGGTCTGGGGTCGCCATGGTGACGAGAGCAGGTGGCCACGAGGCCCCAGGGCTGCGGCGCCCTCCTGCCGAGGGCCAGAGCAAGGGGCCGCAGACGCGGCGGGCGCGGACGGCGCTTCTGGTGAAACACGCTGGGCGGCAGCAGCTGGGGCTGCCCGTGGAGAGCCGGCCCTGGCCTCTGCCTCTCCTGGATGGCCCGCGGGGGCTGACGCCACCTGTGCCCGTCTGGGCAGGGAATGCCAGCACCAGGTCAAGTCCGTGGAGGGGGAGCTGGAGGCCTACAAGAAGTCGATCGTGAGGGAGGAGGAGAGGAACGAGAAGCTGGCGGGCATCCTGAACCGCACGGAGACGGCCACCAGCCTGCTGCAGAAGCTGACCGCGCAGTGCCTGGCCAGGCAGGAGGCCCTGAGGAACGAGTTCAACACCTACCAGCTGGCCCTGCAGGAGACGGAGGACACGCTGGAGAAGGCCCGCGTGGTGGGCGCCCCCTCGCTGCCCGGCCGCCGCCCCGCCCGCCTGCCCGCTGCCCGCCTCCTCACGGCCCCTCCCTTCCAGGAGCACACGGTGACCGGGGGCGAGCTGCAGACCCTCCGCCAGAGCATCCAGAACGAGCTGGAGCTGCGCAGGAAGATGGACGCCGCGATGATGGAGAAGCTGCAGGAGCACATGACGTCCAACAAGATGACCAAGCACTTCCGCCAGCTCATCCTGAAGCTGCAGAATGAGAAGACCAACCTGGTGAGCGGGCGCCGGGCGTGGGCGCGTCTGCAGAGGCGCCGCCCGCCCTGCCCACCGTCCAGCCGCAGCAGCGATGGCCTTCACTGTGGGAAAGCCGAGCGCGGGCGGCCGAGCCGGCGGGGCGGGGGCCCCGGGAGCCCCAGGCAGAGAGCAGCTTCCCGCGCGCTGGTCTGCTCCTCATGGAAGTGTCTTTAGACACACTCGCACGTCAAACAACCCCCGCACACACCCGTGCGTGCCAGCGCCATCCCTGCACACTCATCCACACACTCACGCCCCAGAGGACTTGCTCGTGCAAGCCCACACGAGGTGGGTGGGCAGTGAGACGCCTGGCCTCGGGCAGCACCGCCCAGCCGCACCCTCCCCGGCTGGTACAGGCACTGCCACCGACGTCCAGCAGGGGGCAGGCAGGAGCGAGTCGGGAGCCACTGCCCAAGGGAGCCCGGCTCCAAAGGGGCCCTTACTCCAGACTGGAGAGCCCCCAGGCCGGATGCAGGCGGGGGGGGGGTGTCTGGGATGAGGGTGGATGTTGTGGGTGGGGGGCCCACCTGGAGGGGTCCCCAGGGCGGGCGGGTGGGCGTGGGCCCCCGGGGAGCAGCCAGGGTAGTCTCCATGGCCCAGGAGCAGAGGTGGGGCTGTCCTGGCTGGGCTGGCCGGCCCCTGAAAGGGGACCCGGGGACTGAGCCCACCCCTGGGTGGGTGAGCAGGGGCAGAGGAGGGCCGGAGCCCCCGAGAGACCCCAGGAGGCTTAGCAAAGGAGGGTGCAGGTGTACCCCAGGCTCAGCGCGGCTGGCGCATCCACTGCTGTGCCGAGGCCTGGCTCGAGCCTGGGTGTGCGGGGGCCGCCCCGGGCAGCTGGTCCTGGGGACAGACTCGGCCGGCACAGCTGTCTCCAGAGAGCGGGTGGAGGAGGGGCTGGGCCGTCAGGATTCAGGGGACCCCGCGGAGACCTGGACCACCCCCACAGGTTGAGGTCCCCCGGAGCCCCAGGCAGGTGGCGCCCCGGCCAGGGGCCCCCAGCCCCCGCAGGTCCCCCCAGGATGCGCCGGTCCCCAGGGGGCACGAGGACTCCGTCCCCCGCAAGGGCTGGGAGGCTGGTTAGTGCCGGGTGCTGCGGTCCAGGGCCACAGGGCCGGGCCTGGGCTTTCCACTGACACGCAATGGCGGGCGCCTGGGTGGGGGGAGTCGCGGGCCACGGGGTGAGGCCGCGGGAGACGAGGCCAGGCCCCGCCAGGACAGAGCCACTCACAGGCCTGCGTGCGTGGGGGGCCTGCAGCGGAGAGGGGAGACCGGGGACGGGGATGGGGAAAGCCCCGGGGGCCAGGGCTCTCTCCCCGCAGCCGGTCCCGTGCTCAGCAGGAGACTCGCGCGGCCCCGCCTCCCCTCGAGTGTGAGGCCGCCCCCCTGGCCCTCGGGGCGGGGCACCGGGAGCTCCGACCGCACCCGCCCCCGGGAGGGTGCCAGCAGCAGTCTCGGCCCCGGCAGGGCGCAGATGGCCCCCTCTGCCCACCCAGGTGACCCATCTTTCCAAAATCGACGGCGAGATCGCCCAGGGCACCCTGGACATCACCAACACCAGCTGCAGGCTGGAAACGCACCGGAAGGCGCTGGCGGAGCTGGACGGGGAGGTGAAGAAGGTCAGCGAGCTCATCACCAACAGCGAGAGCGAGGCCGCGCGCCGCACCACGCTCATCGAGCGCAAGCAGGGACTCATCAACTTCCTCAGCAAGCAGCTGGAGCACATGCTGGCGGAGCTGGGGGTGAGCGCGCGCGCGCGTCTGCCTGTGTGTGTCCGTGTGCGTGCGCTCGCCTCCCCGGGCACGCTGCAGTGTGTCTCGCCCTGCTCGAGGTGGCCATGTCCAGTGCCGCGGTCTCGGGGCCGGGTCCTTCCTGGCGCTCCCCGTGGCGGCCGTGCAAGCACGGGCGAGACCTGCTCACCGCTGCTGCCAGTGGAGGCCCGGTGGCCCTGAGGCGTGAAGTCCCTTAGGGCACCCGGTCGCCCTGACCCGAGGACCCATCACCTGCTCCAAGCCCTGGAGCAGGCGGAGGCGCCCGAGCGGGGGCCGACCCAGAGGCCCGAGCTGATGGCTTCTGGGCCAGGGCCCGTGGCGGCCTCGCGCTGTCACCGGGCAGTGAGGGCCGTGGCCTGGGCTGCACCCACCGGCGGCCGCGGTGACCCGCCCAGCAGGGGTGGGGGGCGGGCAGGGGCCCGGCCCGCAGCTCCCAGGGCAGGTCCGGCCGCGCCGCGTGATCCCACACGTCCACGGACCCGCCCGAGGTGGCTCATCCGCCGGCGCCCCCGCGGCCGCAGGGGGAAGAGGTGGGGCCCCTGGAGCTGGAGATCAAGAGGCTGACGAAGCTGATCGAGGAGCACGACCGCAGCGTGCTCCAGGCCCAGGTGACGTGGCTGCGGCTGCAGCAGGACATGGTGGCCGCCACGCGGGAGCGCGAGGCGCAGCTGGGCGCGCTGCTCCTGGCGCGGAGGGAGCTGCACATCCGGGAGCGCAAGAAGCTGCGCATCGAGAGTGAGCCCCGCCCCGAGGAGCCCCGCTC
>PVIJ01007594.1:0-81300 GCA_004024925.1 Scalopus aquaticus
CTCGTTCTGCGTCGTCAGACATCGGCCTGCGCTTGCTGGCTGGACTCCCATCCCTCTGTCCCTCTTCCTCTCCCTCCTCTCCTGACTGTGGTTGAGGACTCGCTCCCACCCCCACCCCCTGCGAATGCCCCCACCTGGCTCACACATGGCACCCTCACCATCCCTTCAGGATGAGGCCACTCACCCCAGCCCCCTGGGAGCCCTGCGTTTTCAGTCCTGGCTTTTGTCGCTGCTCAGCTTCTGCCTTCACCCCATGTGCAGCCTCAGTTTCCCCTTACATATTCTTCTTCCTTGGCCTCTGTCTTGTGCCCCCTTTTCACACACCATTCTTGTGGCATTAGCCATCATGCTGTGCTCCCCCACATCTCCATTTCCAACTTGGACTGAGCCCCAATCCCTAATGTCCAGACCTGGACATCACCAGCTTGGTTCCCAGCTCCTCCAACTCAGGTCTAAACTGAACTCAAACACTTAACTCCTAAACTTGCCCCGCACCCCATGGCCCCCTAGCAGTGAGCGCTCTTCCTTGCATCCTGTCGCCCATGTCAGAAATCTGGTGTCCACCCTGATTCCTCCCTTCCCCTTCTCCTCCCAAGTCTGAGCAATCACAGTGACAGAACTCAGTCCACACTGGGCCCGGGTCCTTGATAAACACTGAACATTCAGCATTTAAAATTGGGCGTCACGCCTGTCTCTGGTGCTGAGACTAACTGGTGCAGTCGGGAGGGAAGGAGGTGAGGCTGGACCGAAGGAAGCAGGTTCAGTTCTGTGTGTTGCTGGGAGGGGCCAGGGTAGATGGATCTCTGGCAGGTGCTGGTGCTGCAGATGGACAGGAGTGGAAGGACTTGAATCTGCCACTTCTCCCCATTCCCTCCCCCAGTCCCCTTCTTAGAAGCGCGCTCAGACCTGGGTTTCTGCACCCCTCCCAGCAGTGCTCCCTGGCTCCAGCTTTGCCGCATCAGCCCCCTTTGCCATCCCTAAGATGCCGTCAAAGCACAAACATCAGCACACCACGCTCCGCATCCCCTGCCCTTCAAGCCCAAGCCCACCCCCAGCAGTGCCTCCCCAGACCCTCTGAGGTCTGCGTCCTCATCTCTCATCGCGCCCACTCCCCTTCCTCCATTTCGCCCACACATCCACTGACCCACGCATTTTACCCGCCTGCCAGCGGGACTGCTCTCTTTTCCTGCATGCCAGTCTCTTGGCTGTCCCCGGCCTCAGCCAGCGCCCCCGACTCACCTGCTGTTTGGTCTGTGTAGATACTGCCCACTGTGCTTCTGGGTACCAGAAGCATCATCACCACCTTGACCACCGCCGACCCAATAAGCAGAGCCTCTGGGTGCTCCCACAACCCACATGCCACCCATGACTGCACCGGACAGTGACTGCTTCTCCCATGACCTTTCTCTCTTGCTTGAAAGCTCACCATCCTACCCCACACAGGGTACTGTGCCCGCCACATAGTAGGTGCTCAATAAATATGTGATGAACAAATATAAGACCAGGCTCAGATCCAGCCAAAAAAGAAGTTTCTTTGAGGCTGGTAGTCAGGCGTAGCATGTCAACTGCAGAATCCAAAGAGATTTGTAAGTAGACCTGGCGCCCCAGCAGTGAATTATTAACAACACACAATGTTCCTGTAGCCTTGTTTTTAATGAAAAGTAAAAACACTCCCAAATTCCATTTTCAAGTAAAGCACAAGTGTCATTACCGCATCCTTGCGAGGCGTTTCGAAGTGCTTCCGCGGCTCTGTCTGGAGCTCTAGAGATCTCGGGTTTATTTTTCCAGCCCCCTCCCAAGAGTCGTGGGCACGCGTGTGGGCAGGTTGTGCCATGAGCCTCCCAGCCCAGGCCGGGGTGCCGGTACTTGCTGGGACACAGCTGTGTTCTGTCTTTGTGTCTTCCCCCCACCCCCAGCATTGACAGCAGAGTGGAACTGAGGAGGAATCTGCAGTGCGAGAGCTTCAAGTGGTACCTGGAGAACATCTATCCGGAGCTCAGGTATCTGCCCTCCCTGCTGGCCACCAGCTTACTGGGGCTGCAGAAGGGACATCCTGCGGCCGACTGGAGGAGGCCCTTGAAGTATATAGAGAAGACCCGTTGGCTCCCCTTTCCCAACTGCTGGCTCTGAGCCCCCAAATAGGACCTGAACACAGACTTGCTGTTGCTGGCTCCTCTCAAGCTCCCTCTCCCTGTGGCTCCTAGGTCTTTCCTCCCTCTGCCCCTCCCCAGCAGCAGTGCAAATCCTTGTGACATAGCCCAGGGTGAAAACAACCCCCGCCACTACTGACCCCTCAGCCGTCAGTGCCGCTAATCCAAAGCGCTGCAGACTCTCATCCCTGTGGCTTTCCTCCAGCATCCCCAAGGATTCCTCTATCCAGAAGGGCAATATCCGACAGAGGCAGAAATGCCTGGAGTCTCAAAAGGATACAAACCAAGAATCCACCAATGTCAAGTTAAGGCCCTGTGTCAAGATCAAAGGAGAGGATCTGAAGTCCCAGGTATGGTCAGTGTTGGGGGACACACAAGCGTGTGCATGGACTCAGCCTCTGTCCCCTGCTTACAGCGACCTCGAGTTTCCAGCTACACCCAGAGCTCAGCAGCAGAGCAGAAGCGTGATTGCCCTGCTCTGGGACTGGATTCATTCCCCCAAGCATAGACTTTCCCAATGCATAGGATATTTCTCTGAAAGAGGCTTTGCCAGGCAACATAGTACCTATAGCCATAGTACCTATAGCCATTCAATTCGCAGATGTTTAATAAGTGCACTGTTGGGACCAACCTCCTGGCAGTTAAGTGTGGGCTGGGTCAGAAATGGGGGTTCCAGCTGTCTGGAAAATATGAAAGGCAAAGGGAAATGAACCTGCCACTGGGTGGCGCTGCCTGCTGGGTGTGCCCTCCAATTCTGATTTTTAACCACTGTTGCTCTAGCAGGACACTGGAGGGGCTGCCTGAGTCAGACAGGAAAAGGAAAGGAAGCAGAGGTTTAAGTTTTGCTATAGGTGTGGCCCCCACACTGGGAATGACAGGATGTGTTCAAGTGGCTTTTGTAGAGTGTTGAGAGTAGGTGGCAGACATCCCTCTCTTTGCAACTGGTATGTGGGTGCTGTGTGTTGTCTCCTTTTCCTGGAACAGGAGTTGCTTGGTGTCTCTCCAGCAAAGCAGGGGTTCTTCTGGTGCTTAATGTCTTTGGCTGCATGAGGAAGGCGGAGGAAGGATGCAATAGGATTTCTGGGTCTCAGGGAGCAGTCCCCAATAGTCTGGCCCTGGGGAGAGATTGTTAGGTCTTTGTTTGACCTGAGGGTAATAGTACCTGTCCTGCTGACTTTTCTGGGGTGTGAGCAAAGGGAGGAGAAAACAGTCATCTCTGGGAAACTAGAGTTATCATAGTAACAGCCTTCAAGTGAGCAAGGAATTCTTTTCTAGAAGAGCATGCAAAGCTGTCACTCCTCTCTGCTTTGGAGAACAATCGTGTTTGTGTATAAGCAGTGAGTTTAGGATAATGGGAGAGCATTTTGGGGTAGAAAGATGTTCAGTATGATCCCACAGATGCATTAAGTGCCCACAGAGCCCCAGGCCACATGCGTGGCTGTGAGTTCCCTCAGACACCCCCTTCTAGCAGCACCCATGCCATGCCCCACAGCAGAACTGGGTGCATTTCTAAGTATTCCAAAGGTACTAAATTCCCTTTAGTCTGATAGAAATCCACATTCCGGGATCTCCTGCTTTTCAAGAGTTTGCATCACGCAACTTAGCTTGACACAAGACCTATGTTCATATCTGGTTTGCTCACCAAAAATGAGCTCAGGGGGATTTTGCTTTCGCAGCAGAGAGCGGGTGTAGCACACAGCGTTTGTTTTGCAGCAGCTCTCGAGGCGATTGCTACCACGCAGCGAGCGAGGCACCTGGTCCTGCCCTGGGAATGGCTGTGGCGGGCTGTGTCTGCATCACGCTTTCCTGCTTTGAATGTTAGTGTGATTTTAGGGTTTATGTGTTACTGGTATGGTTTCTTAAGTTAGATTTTGGGTCTGTGAATACTCAGAATGTTTTGCATATAGATGAATGGTAATTGCCTCTTCATTTTACACTATTTTGGTTTAGGCAGGGTTTCATAAGGATGCTCTACTGTGGATAGTGCAGGAAACCAGAAACTATTTCAGCTAAAATAATCCCCCAAGTGTGTACTCACACTTGTGGGTGCAGAGGACACACCCTGGTAAGACTGACTGACGTCACCTTCCAGCCTCTGCTCCTTCTCCCTTCATCAAGTCCTGCCCTGGCTTTGTGCTGCCCCCTGCCCCTGCCTTACAGCCTCCACAACTTCTAACCCTGCTTTGCCTCTTCTCCCAACTGTGCCCTCTCTACTTCTCCCGACCCTTGGCCTGTCTGGGGGAGTCACCTCTGCCCTCAAGCCCCTTCACATGACTCCTTCAGCACCCCTCCTGCTCCTACCTCTTCTGTCTCTGAGAGGCCAGATCAAGGACCGACGTGAGAACTCCAGTAAGCAGGTGTTCACTACTATGCTGGGTTCACAGATGATGAGCTCAAGACCCAGGGAGATGATGCAGAGGCACATGGCATAAGTGATGAAGGCAGCACTTGGAAAGGCTGACGGCCACACATAACTGCCATCGCTGCTGCCGCCAGAGGCGTGGCTGGTGCCAGACCCTAATTCAAGATCAGTCACAGGAGAACACGCCTGTCCCTGCACCCTTCTTCCAGGTTATAAATATTAAAACTGTCCATCAGGTAAAGGAGGGAGTTGGCAAGGGTCTTCATGGCCAGTGTCCAATGGCCACAGGAAACAAGTCCCACACCCCACGCTGGGGGCTGGGGGCAGACCAGGATGTAGGCCCCTCCCGCACCTTGATGGGAAGTGGGGCCAGAGTATGAAGGGAGGCCACACTCCAGAGACTCTGCACCAGCATGCTGGCAGGCCCCCCCCACCCCGGGCTTGCCCCCTGCAGCCCTGGCTCTGTCCCCCACTGTGAACTCCCCAGCCTGCGCACCCCACTCCCTTCCTTCCAGGTGGTCCCCTGCGGGCTAGGTGTGTGTGTGCTGGGGAGAGAGTCCATATTCGGTAGGACAGACCGGAGTTGAGATCCGGGTAGGCCCTGAGATCAGGAATGGGGTTGTGGCCCTTGGGGTGGGATTCCAGGGCCCCAGACGTCTGGCGTGAGAGTGAACCAGAGGGCGGGAGCCGGGAGCTCTGAGTTGGGCCTCCGCTGGCCACCCGCTCCCCAGGGTGTCGGCCTGGGCACAGGGGCTGTGTCCTCACTCCTGAAAGGAGCTCACATCCCCGCCCCCAGGCCCATCCGTGCCTCACGCTGCTTCACCTCTTTCTTCACCGGGTTGTCAACCTTGGGAGCAAAATGTCTCATCCGAGCGTGTTGAAGAGCTTAGCAAAGTGATGCGTTGGATGGGATGTGAGAGAAACACATCATCTGTTTGTAAACATGTGAAGCTCCAGAAGTCACCAGGTCGACAAATTTCCCCTTGACTGTTTTGGATTCCCTCAGAGAATATTTGTGAAAGGCAGAAGGAAGACAGATCACCAGTCTAGCTGCTATCTCAAGCTAGAGAAAGGGAAAAACAAATTTAAAAAATTCTTGAGTGTGTCTTTCTGGCTCTCTCCCCGGCAGGGTAGGCTACTGGGTGAGGAAGGTAAAAGTTCTTGCCCCAAACCTGGACTCACATTGGCACCTCTAGGCATGTGAAGCCTGGGTCGGTCAGTGGGACATGTGGCCAGCCTGTCACCTTCCCTGCTGATGCTGCTTTCCTCCCTGAGGTTTCTCATATACCTTTGGGAAAGGCCCCGTCAGCTGCCACTCTGGCATGGCACCTGGGCCAATTTCCAAAGCAAAAGCTCCGGGGCCTCCTCTTCCTACTGGCTCCTTCCATCACCAGCGTCTGCACAGCAGACAGTAATCAGGTGCTTGCTGTGCGCCCACTCCATTCTGGACACCCGGCTGTACTCAGCCATGCATTTCTCAGTCCCTCTGATAGAACTTTCACTTTGCATATGAGAGAACTGAGGTGCCGAGAGTTAAGTAACTCACCTGAGTTCACAGAGTGGATAGTAGGTAGCCCTGGCGGTCACTCCAGAGTCCAATAATAGGACCCAAGAAAAATACGTCATGTGGGCATTTAACTGCATGCTACTTAGCCATGTATTTACTGCAAGTACAGTAGGTCCTCCTTAATGCCAACACAGGCTCTCCGGGGTTGCGACTTCGCACATGACGTATAATGGAAGCAGGTCCTCGAACCTATCCTGGTTGGCCGGGATTGTCTCTTTCTTTGCACCAGTTTTATGAAAGCATGTTGACTCAAACAGTGCTTTTGGTGGGCCTGCAGTGTGTTCTTACAGCGTGGGAGGGAAGGACAAGGTGGGCTGGAAATAAAGACCCCAGAAGGGAGTCTAGTGATGGTCCCGTGGCAGAGAAGAGTGTGTCTCGGAGCCCTCCCCACCCCGGCTGCCACCTCAGGGTGCTGCTGAGAACTATGTGGGTGCAGCTGGTGGAGGGACCGTGGCACAGACGGCCAGTGTGTTGGGTCCTCCTTCAGGGATATAGGAGGTCGGCTGAGCTCAAGGTTCACCTGAACCCAGACTCCCAGCACCTGCCTGAGACACTTGGGCATGTCTGGGGTGCTAGTGCTTTGCCTGGTGTGGCCTTAGAGGCTGGCGGCCAGCCGTCGGGCCCGTGTCCACCATAAACCCCAGAGTCTGTTCCTGGCACGCCCAGATCAATCACTCACCTCTTCATCACCAGTCCCCCCTTCATAAAGTCGTTCCCGACCCCAGGGGGTATGGCGACTTTAAATAGACGACAAACGAGACACCCCTAGAACCAGAGTCCCTTCTAGGTGCCTTGGTCACCCAAGTCCAGCAAAGCCAGCAGCGCCGCCTCGAGCTCACGCCTGCTTCTCAGTTCAGTGCCATTCACCTCCCAGAAGAAGGTGTGAGGGGACGCCGTCCGCAGAAGGTGTGGGCGCCTCCGCGAGGACGGCCCTTCGCCGGCCTTCCCGGCTCTCGTCTCAGCCCTCACCCCGCCGCTTCCCACGAGCCGGCACCATGCTGTTGATGAGACCCTGCCCGGGCGCCTGGCCTTGTGCTGGTGCTTGTGCACCTCATTTAACCTTCACAGAAACCCCACAAACCAAGGCCTGTTATCACCCCCACTTCACGGATGGGCTGAGCAAGGCGAAAGAAGCCAGGAAGAGGCCGGAGCAACTGTGTTCAGACCCAGGCCCGCTGCCTCCAGAGACCGTGAGCCTCGCGCAGCTGGGGTAGCTCAGCCTCGGCGCTGCGGCCTCAGGGCTGGCTCATTCTTTGTCATGGAAACAGCCCTGTGCATTGTAGGTGCAGCAGCATCCAGGCCTGACCCACTAGAGGTTAGTAATACTCCCCAATAGTAATAGTAGTAGTAGTAATAATAATAATAATAATAATAATAATAATAATAATAATAATAATAATAATAATAATAATAAAAAACAGCATATGCCTCCCCGTGTGGCCAGCCATCCCCTGGTGCGTGGATGGGGCTGAGTCACCATGGCTGAGAACCGCTGCTGTAGGCTGTGGCTTTTGGCTACCAGAGGATGGTCCTTGGACCCTCTAAGAGCACCCCGCTCGGGCCCTCAACACTCCCTCATGCTGCCCCTTTCAGAACTTTGCTCCTTCACTTGTTCCTCTTAGAAAGTCTCTCTTCTGCTTCTCCATCCGGTACAAGTCGGTGAGCCCCGGGCGGGTGCCGGCCCGGCTCAGCTCAGTGTTCATGGCTACCGACGGGCACTTCCTGGAGAGAAGTCAGCTGCCCCTCTGTACTCCCGGGCCGCTCCCTTCTGCCACCCAGTGGCGCTCTCTAGACGCCTCGAACCTGCACTAGCCCAGAGTCTGCTCCCTGCTTCCAGGGCAGGAGCAGAGTGACTAGAGGGTTGGGAGTGGACCCCCTCCTCTTCCTCCACAGGCCCTTGCTGGCCAGCCTCAGAGAGCATGAGGCTGTCCACACACCACCTCCAGGGAGGCCTCTGGATTACCTCCCTCCAGTGACTGTGTCTGTATGCATTGGGGTGGCGGCAGACTTTCCCAGTCCCCCAGCTGTTCTCAGTGTGTGGCCCAGGGCTCACGGATCTAGAGCGGGCTTGCTGAGCAGCTGCCGCTGCCTCCTGAATCCATTTCTGACGCTGGGATTCATTTAATAAACCCATTCATCACCTGCCATCCTGGGAAGTGTGACAGGCCGCAGAGTGAGGTTTAGAAAACCTCTGCGCCTGTGTTCTGCTTCCCTCCTTTCCTCTTCCGCAGATGTGTCCAGAAAGCTGAGTTCCTCTGGGAAATTGTGAGGCTGAATTATTTCAGTGCCAGTAAAGCATCAGCTAATGGGAAGTCCACTTAGTGTAAGGGCTTCGATCTGCCTCAGAGTCTCCCCTTGGGGGTTTCGGAGGTGGTTTCCTCAGCCCTCACCCCTGGGGGTGTGCCACGCACTTTCCTTCCTGAAATGCACCAGAGACAAGGCATTGGAGATGGAGCGTCTCGGTTGTCAAAAGAACCCAAATACACATACCATCCCCAGAACTCTGGTTTTTGAAGACCCCGGGATATTTTAAAATGAAGAAATGCCAAAATAGGCTTTCAGAAATCATAGTGTACATTAAGGTTTTCTGTTGAATCAGTTAATACTTTTAGCATAAAAAAATACAGTGCCTATGCTGGTCAGTCAGGATTTCTAAAATGCAAATTCATGGTTCACTGCTGGCTGGTGGTTAAATGATGAGACAAGGATGGACCCCATTTTCTTTCCACATGGGGATGGTATGGTTTAAGCTCCAGATAATGGTAGAAGTCTAAAGGTGAAGCCTGGTATACAGTGGGTCCAGGCAATCAGCTCTTGGCAGCCCTGCCCTTGAACCCGAGACCCAGGCCCTTCATTCTTCACAGAACGAGGCTTTCTGGTGGCCCTAGCCCAGGACCTGTTCCCATCTTCAAGATTTCACTCTAGTATCTGGAATCCCATATGTGGCCTCATCTGAGTGGCTCTCACCCCGGGTCTGTCCTCCTGGAGCTGACTTTCTCCCAAACACTCACACCTACACCCAAGGGGGGTCGTCTAGAGGGCAGGGACCGGGTGTGGATAGGCAGACCAGGGGGGACTCATGGGGGACCGGCCAGTGCTGCCTGTGTCCCCATGTTCTGAGGTGGAGTGTGGCCCCCTACGTACTCTTGCCCCTCTTCCTATCAATGCGGGGGAGGGGCCTACTCCCTGGTCTGCCCCTCCCCAGCCCCTATCACCCGCGGCCATAGGATATTGGCCAAGAAGAAGCCTCTCTCCAACTCCCCCTGTCAAGGTGGAGCTGGTGTACAAACTTAGTACTCACAGCCTGGAAGTGGCCTGGGGACAGGCGTGTGCTCCTGTGATGCTCTTTGAATGAAGGGCTCCGGCAGCAACAGCAGAGCTGCTGGGAAGTGAGGACTTGGCCACAGCTATTGTCTTTGGATAACCTCACTCAGCCTTTTCACCCTTTATCAAATGGGGTAATAATAATGTCTACCAAGTGGGATTCATACAGTGTGTGAGTGGCCTGGTCCACAGGCAGAGGGTCAGCTGGTGGGCAGGGGCGCAGTGGAGGAGGCAGCCCTCCATGGGGTCCTCTGCTGCTCCTCAGCATCCAACTCATGGAGCCCATTCTTTGCCCCATGATAACGGCAAAGAGCAGACGTTACCTCCACTTCTTGCCGAGGACGGGCGCATTTGACAATCGTACCGGCACTTTGACCCCCAGCTTAACTCGCAGGCAGTTGCTCTCTGATCTCTGGCACTTTGGAGGAAATCTGTGGAGAACATCACATAAGGGACCTCATACAATTCCCCTTCCCTTTGAGGACCCTGCTTGGCCACCCAGTGGCTCAGCTTCCCCACCCCAGCAGCCGGGGAAATGAGCACACCCGTTCTCCCCGAGCGCGCGCATGCTCTGGGAGTCTGTTTCTCATGGCTCCCTTCTCTCCCGCTCCCTTGGAACACGCGTCTGTGCCCCCTTTGCCCCTCCTTCTGCCTCTCGTCCTAGCTCTCATTTCTGTGCACACTGAATCGGCGTCCTTTTTCACAAAGGGGCGCTCTGGAGACAGGAGTGACTTACCAGGTGCCTGTTTGAAATGTCAAGTGTGGGGAACAGACCTTGATCTAAACCCAGAGATTAGATTGCACGCAGCTCAGCTGGGACGTCGCCCGAGCCATGCCCAGAGCCTGGAGTTGTTCAGCACCTCCTAAAGGCAACCTGCATCCTGGCCACCCCCTCACTGGGGTGTGGGGTCGGAGGCTCCCACGGAGGTGTGACCTCCAGGCCTCTGGCTCTGGAGCTGAGTATTCCACAGTCACCTGTTCACTGTTGCTCCTGCCGGGGCCTCCCCTCCCCCAGGCCTTGATGGGCCCTGCTAATCAGCACACGGACGCACAGCTGCTCCTCCGCGGTGTCGGCTTCCATAGATCCTCACGTGCGCCTTCCTGTTCTCTTGCCCCCAGATTTGGGCCTTCACGTACACCCAGCAGATCATCCAGGAGGAGATGTGCCTGTCAGTCATCACCTTTTTCCCCGGTGCCCCCGTGGTTCTCCAGTATTGCAAGAACGGAGATGCCAAGCAGGTAGGTGCTGAGGCGTGGCCGCCTGGCTGGCCTGTCTCCTGTGCAGGCAGAGAACAACCTTGAGAGGACGGTGACTAGTAAGGCTCATGGTGGCGAGAGGGAGGAAAGTGCCGCCTCTGCCCCACCAGCCCCCGCAGCGGGCAGCTTGCCACGGAGGCCTGTGAACTCACGGGAGCGCGGCGTGCAGTCACCTCTGGTCCTGCCCTGCCTGGCCCCGATGCCCACCTGGGTCCCACGGCCGGAGAGCACTGCCTCCGAGCCTCAGGCCACAGGGTGAGCAAGGCTTACACGTCGAGGCAGTGGGTCCCCCAAAGTGCCTAGCACCCCGGGCACAGCATGCGCACAGCTCCTCTGGCACCCAGGCCCGGCTTCACTCGGTTTCCTCCACCTGGGCCGCGGCATCAGAGAGAGGGAGTCCGATGTCCGTGCTCGCTTCATGGCCGTCTTGCGCTTGTTGCGCCTCTGTGGAATGGAGTTATGGTGTCCTCGCAGGCTGGCTGCCTGGAACAGTGAGCTGCGATGGGCCGTGGCGCCTGGGCAGGGGCGGTTCCCAGGAGGCGCCTTCTTGCGGTGTGAGGCGAGGTCTGGGGAGCAGCAGCCTGAGAGCCAGCTCCCTGCGCAGGGTCCTGGTGAGCGCAGCTGAGCGGTGTGGGGTGTGGCTCCATGGGGTGTGGCCCGGAGCCCCTCCTATGTGGTCGACTGGCTCTTCCCGCTTCTTTGTGATGGTGCAGACACCGAACTCCGGATCGTTTCTCTGTTGTTGCCATGACACACCCGCGCCCCGTGTTCTGGCCTACTGCTTGCGAAGTTATAGCCTTCTAATGAGTTTTCCTAGCAAACATATTGATTTTGCTTTTCCTCTTTTTAAAATCTGATTAAAATACAACAACAATACCTGGCAGAGCGATTAGTTGCAGTTTTATTCTTCCATGAGACCATGAAGACAAGTCTCTGGGTGACCCTAAATACATGGTGTAGACATATCTGACTGCACCGGAGCGCCCGATGTTAGTGATGGGACCTGGGGCCTTAGGCAGAGCGCCCAGGCTCACCCTGTTTCCTCTCCGTCTCCTCAGCAGTGGAGCAGGACGGGCTCCCGCATCGAGCACTTGGCTTCCCACCTCTGCCTGGACACGGACTTGTTTGGTGACGGCTCTGAGAATAGCAGGGAGGTCGTTGTCAACCCGTGTGAGTCCTCACTCATGAGCCAGCACTGGGACATGGTGAGCTCTTGACGGTCTGGGGGCTGTGGGCTGGCGGCTCTGCGCGAGCAGTGGACTGGACATCCGGCCGCCGGCAGCCCACACCCTCTGCAGAGACCCTGCACCGGCAGCTGAAGCCAGAGCCCCAGGACAGGAGCAGCTGTCTCAGGGAGGATGGAGGCGAAATGGCTAGCCGCGTGGACCAGCATTCAGTCCCACGGGTTCTCGATACCGTTCTGTTCCTGTCCTGGCCCCATCTGCCCGGCTGGTGTCTGGAAACCAAGATCTACCGGGAAGTGTTTACATTGTTCCCTTTCTTACAAAGGAGGCCAGAGAGAATAGCTTTCCTTTTCCCTAGACCAGGATTGAGTTGAGGGTGAAGAATAGAGGCGGTTTTCTGACAAATAAAGTAACCTTGCAAGTTTTCTCTGCGTATCTCTCACTTTGTCTCTCTTTGTGTTAGCTCAGGGCTAGAAGCAGCTCTCCGCTGAGTGGGCCTCGGGGTGATGGGAGGTCACGGTCAAGTGGACAGGAGCCAAAGAGATGGCATACCTGCGTTCTTATTCCAGCAGGTGCTGTGGCCGTCACAGACTCACAACTTCTCTGGCTCTTCATTCTCTGTTACGGCAGGGGAGGGCAGGAGCAGCCCAGGTGGTTCCCCAGGGCTGCGCCATCTCTGTCCGAGGAAGCCCCATCTCCTCAGGAGCTCTCACTCGAGCCATGGCGAACCTGCTGTGGGGGGCCCGGGGCAGAGCCCAGACTGTGCGGCGAGTGCTCACGCCCTCAACCTGGTCAGAATCCTTCCCTGGACACCTCTGTGGGCCCTGGTGCTCTGTAGCCTGTAGCCGTTGGCACAGGGTGCCTGCCTCTCATAAGTCCCGGGGTGCTCGCGAGGTAAGGTGGATGCCCATTCTTTTTAACTAGGGTCGAGAAGAACCATCCGCATCGTTTAGAAAGTTGCCAAACTGCTTGCTCGTTCTATGACAAAGGAAGTTCACCACCTACCTTTAGTAATGATATTAATTCTCTTTTGCTTATAACAAATGAACCCCAAACCTTTGCAGCTTAAAGCAACATGTGTTTATGACCGGATGGTTTCTGTGAGTCAAGAATCCAGGCCTAGCATCATCTAGGACCCCTCTTACTAGGAACTAAAGGGCCACGGTCAGGGTCTTACTGGGCTGCAGTCGGCTCAAGGTTCAGCCAGGCAGCCTGTGTTCCCAGCTGGCTCTGTGGGTGTTGGTAGGATTGGATTCCTCTCGGGCTGTTGGCACGAGGCTGTCCTCGGTTCCTCACCGCCTCATTGTCGCCAGCCCAGCTGCGTGCTTCACCGCGGCGAGCAAGCCAAGAAGGAAGAGGCAGCCAGCTGGAGGTCACAGGCCTCCATAACCAGTCTCAGCGGCGGCCCCCATCTGTTGGCACGCTCTTTTGGGCAAACACTGATCGCAGCCCACGCTCCCAGGGCACGGATTACATGGGCCCGTGGGAGTCATTTTAGAATCCTGAGCTCGGTGCCTTCTACAAAACAGCCAGGAGTCGTCTCTGCGTCACCCGCAGAGCTGCCGGTGATGGGCCATTGTTGGGGCTCGTCTCCTCAAGGCCATGGCGGTGGGCTGCTGCAGACGGCGAGGGGCAAGTGTGCAGCCCTAGAATCTCCGCCGGGTTTGGATCAGCTTCCACAGCCCTCCTGTTGCTTCTTTGACTGTGATTTGGCTCTTTTGGTGGTGTTATTTCACTCCCCACTGTGAAAAAGAGAGGAGACTGTGGGTGGAGAAAGACATCTAGAGTAAAACGTCCTGATGGTCCCTCCAGCTCTGTGTCCAGAGGGCTCAGACCAGCCTGTCAGAAAGAAAGAAAAGACAAGCTCCCTAGGGAGCTCTCCTCAGGTAGGTGAAGCGGGCACAGCGCTGAAAGAGCAAAAAGCAGAGGTGGGATGTGCTCATGTGTTTCTTTTCCCCTCTGTATATGTGCCTGTCCTTAAGTCCCTGGTGACAGGAAGGCCCTCTCCTTTACCCCACCCCTCAGCCAGCACAACAAGCTCTCGGGTAATATTCTCTTAAACAGATGATTGGAGAAACCATTACTTGACCAAGGTGAAGTGACCTTACTTATATTTCACCACCCCTAGAGTCCCAGGGTGTAGGTGGCCCTAGGTCCCTCCTCAACCTCCAGGGAAATGGGAAAGCAGGAATGCAGACCCCTGCCCTAAGTGGCAGACGTTTTTATCTCCAAAGCTTCTGATGTGGCAGAAGAGCCAATGCCCAGCATGCCCTTGGAGCCCTTTCCCCCAACTACACATGAGGCACTATGAAGGATGTGGCTGTCACCTGCCATGTGTGAGGGGCATGCATCTGAAATACTCCTTGGTGGGAAACAGAAGTTAAAAACTCTGATGACACAAATTGAAGCACTATATAAAGATCCACACGCCATCTACCCACCAAGCTGATGGTAATGAAGCCAAAGCAAGAGTAAGACATAGTTTAAAAGCAAAAATAGCAGCACTTCCAAGCCTCCACCAACTCAGGACAAACTGACGGTACTCTGATAGCACAGCCTGCCCCGGCCAGGATGCCTGTGGCCGCCACTATGTAGCAGAGCGAGTCTGCCTGGGCTGCGCCTCGCGGTCTGGTCTTTTGGTTGCTGAAGGGGAGTCCTTGGTCAAGTCTGATCATTTCCTTTGAATGCCTGATTTCAGTACCCTGGAGAGCTCACTGAGCAGGACCCCAGTGGTTGAGGATGAAAGAGAAAGTTTATTAAAGGACATAACCCATGAAAACAAAAAGGATTTTCACTCTTCTTATTTTCAGAACTCACAAGATTTAGCCCCCAAACCAAGCTTGGAGAGTCACCCCCTTGGAATAATGTTACCACACTGCCAGATAAGGAGTTGCCCGCTATGGCAGAAACCTCCTCCCAGAATAATCTGGCCAGAGGAGACAAAGACTAATAGTATGGGCTTCTAAGACCATAATGGTGTCAGTGGTGTGCCAATTAAATGGATGGATTTATACATACATCACATGTATACTTGTGAACTGGAAAGAAAGAGGGGAAGGCTTGCCCCCATGGTTGGATTAGAGTTGGAGGAATGGCAGTGTTGAGTGGGGGAGGGCACAAATTGAAGACAGTTCTGGAGTTAGCCTCAGTGGCCGCGCCGGTGCCATATTGAATCTGAGACTTGCTCTCTTGGTAGTTTGTTTCTCTGTGTGCTGTGTAATTCTCTGGATGAGCTCATCTTCAGCAGGAAATACTTCCTCTGGACATCCCAGGTGCTGTGGTTGTGAAGATGTACTTCAGCCAGGGTTTAAGTTTACTTTTGTTGGGTTCCATTGATTTCAAACTTGTTTGTACATTGGTGTCTCCGATTGTGGTTTCCATACTGGGAAGGTGATGTGAATTTGGATCCTGCATCTATGCTTGGCACAAACATCAGTTATCTTTCCTCTGTCCAAGTTACTGCTTTGCGCTCATGCCATCAGCTCTCCCCAGCTGGTGGGTGGGCTTAGCTAGCTCTTTTAAGCACCCACCTATATGTATATGTAGGATCTCATTTCCGATCCCAGCCATCATGAGGCTGGGGCCTCATACCTGCCTCTGCTTGGGTGTGGAAACCCCATCCCTGATTATACATACCTGGTTTCAATTTCCCTTCGGTTCCCATTACTTTTCTGGCTTCAATCCTCACTTGTTTTTGGAACCTGGAACTTACCCTTTCTTCCCAAATGTAGCTATAATTTCACATTGTTTTATTGTATTTTATCCAATATTTACGTCTGTGTGGGAAGGTGCTTTCATGTCAGCTCAGACCTAAATTCCTTAGTGTGGTAATTAGCTGTCACCACTGTCTTTCCCGCTGGCTGTGGGGCCATATCTTAACATAGACACTCAATGAATGTCTGTGAATGAGTGAGAGAATAGGTTTGTGATTCTTTATGCCACTTCCTAATTACCTCCTGGCTGCAGCTATCAGACGCTAGAGTTTTTAAAAGATAGCACAGGCAGGATTGGAGGACCAAGAAGACAAATTTATAACAATGAAATCTCGTTATAATACACAGATTTAGAGATCATGCATATTTTACTTCATAATGACAGAGTTTAATACTGAAAGTGCTAACTGCAAAGAACTATCAGTAATGGAAATCTTTAATACTGCAGTAGAGCCCAGCAAGAGAGAATCTGTTCTCATAAACTGGAGGATGGTGATAGAAGGGTAGACGAGGAAACTGGCTTTTCATCTGCATGCCTCTCCCTGGCATTTGCACTGGCATCTGGCAGCCTGAGTCCTGGCTGGCTCACCTTATTCTTGCAGTCCACTGTCACTACCTGCAACAGAGTTATGTCCTCTCCCTACGCCACTCCACACCCAAGCCCCTGAGACTCAGTCCCTGACCTATCCATGCCCTTGGCTCGTGACAACACTTGGGGGAGCGTGTCATATGGAGGACCGCAGTGAAGGTTGAGGGGTCTAGTGGCTGTGTAGACCTGGCAGTCTCTGGGACTTGGCACACGGGGGTGGTAACTCTTTCCCCCGGCGTGCAGAGCCAACGTCCAGAGCTCCCTGGTGGTCTAAGGACTCAGGCAGCCCAACTCAGATTAGCAAAATCTGAAGCCCCGAGCACTTTCCCATTTGCCATGGAACCAACTAATTTAATGAAGCCGTCACAGTGCAAACCTCAGGGCTTATTGGAAAAGGACTCGAGCACGACATTATTTCACAGCAGTAGATTGCATCATTTTCATTTCACAGCTTTCCAATGGGAAATAATAAAGCAAAATTACAAACATAATGAAGAAAGAAAGGAGGGAAAAAAATCTTGGGTGAGAGACGCACCCTCTGCTGTGACAGGGCTGCTTACCTTACTCATCTGAGGCAGTAAATATTACCTGGCTTCGCTCTGCAGGAAGGAGCAGCCAGGAGGCCTCCACCTGCTTTTGGAGATAACAGGCTGCCATAACTCACTGTCCAGATGCAGCAAGAAGTGGTGGGCACCCTTGCAGCAGTCACTGGCCTTCTGAGAAATTCCAGCCTCCAAGAGCACAGCCTTCCCTGCATGGCCAGGGTGAATGGCTGCGTGAGGGACACCCTTGGCAATGACTGATGGGGAGTGGGGGGTAGATGTGCCCTGCACCACTGCCCTCCAGAAAACCAAGTGGCTTCATCAGTGGGGCTTCGCCTATTCCTAGGATGGAGGAAAGAATGGGCTCCTGCCCCTATCTGCTCCTGCAGGTGCTTCACTGAACAAGGTGAGCTGACAGCTGGAGGCTAAATAGGAGTCAACAGAGAGACGAAGCTCTCTCCAAGGCTGGTCTCGTTCATCCAGCTGAGGTGCAAGATCCAGGGAGACAGTGGCTAAGCTTTTGGGTCTTTTATTCTCTTCTGCTTCTGGGGCCTGTCTTTCAGCTCCAGGAGAGGCCCCGGCCTGTCCCCACAGGGTGTGGAAACTGAACTTTATTCTACCCAGGCCCAAATTATTCCTCCCCTGCCCTGTACTGAAAAGAATGTTTCTCTTGTTAGTGGAGGAGTTTGAGCCTTCTGGAATGAGCTCTCTTTCCGCAGGAGCCTCCCCCTCAACCAACCCCTCCACATTGATTGAGTAGTACCCCAGTTTCTTCTACCTTGACTAATGGGGCAAAAAGCCTCCCCTTTGGCCTGATCTCCCAAACACAGTGGTTACTCCCCTAGACGCTGATGTCAGATAATGTGGTTTCAAATCCTGGTTCAGCGTCTAGCTGTGTGACTGGTGGCAAATAACGTATATCTCTGACTCACCCTCCTCTGTAAACAGGGCTCATGGTCACACCGACCTCATTATTTTAGTGTGAGGGTCAAGGAAGTGTCAGATCCGCACAGAACCAGGCACATGTCACCTCTTCCCAAATGCTCTCATTGTTGTACTCTGAGGACCAGCATCAGTCTCCAGAGCAGAGGGCAGGCCCTCAGCCCCAGAGGCCGTGGGGAGGTCGCGCTGGGCCCTGGGCCTCCACTGTGGCATTGCCCGGGGTCATGGGGGACCCAGGCACCCAGCAGTGCTGCTCTTTGGTTCCCACAGGTGAGGAGCCAGGGAGGAGAAAGCAGAAAAGGGCAGTGAGGGGCCGTGGGGGGCGGGTGGGGCCGTGCTGGTCTTGGCCTTCGCCCCTGCCTTCCTCTGCAGTGTCCCCAGCGGGAGCTTCTCACTGTGACATCCCCCGCTCGTACACACTGGTCCTGTCTGTCACCTCCATGCTCGCCGTTTGCCTTGGTCCGCGCTGAGCTCTGAGGGGAAGCCTGCCGTGCAGAGCGTCGCAGGTGCCGTGCATGGGCAGGACCGCACGAGGGAGGTCACGCCATACTCCACACCTAGGAAATGTCCCCAGCCTCCTACTGTCTGTTGGACTCTTCTGGTCTAACCCACGAGTTCTGCTCTCAGACCTGAATTAGGCCTCTGTTCAATCCTCACTGGATAGGCAACTCCCTCTCTTTCAGTTTTGGAGGTGCCCCTAGACACTGTCAAACAGGGTGTCCAGCATGGGTGCCAGCACCCCAGTGCCGGGACTTCCTCCTGCCTGCTCAGGGAGTGGGGTCTGAGCTGTCTCCCCAGAGCTGTCCAGGACTTCTAGATCCCCTGAGGGTTTTGCGGGCTGCTCTATCCTGAGCAAGGGGATAAGATATTAAGGATCCAAAGCAGTTCAGACAGAACATTGTGTCAGAAAAGAGGTCAAATAAAGAACTCAAAGGAAGAAACAATCTGCTGAGATGAACTTAATGTGTAAGTGGGATTTTGAGAAGATGGAAGTGAGGAGCCCCCTAGGTGGGCAGCCTGGCCAGAGCCACAGGCGAAGGGAAGGGCGATCCCTTTCAGCCACCTCGGAGCAGGTCAAGCAGCCTCAGGTGTACGAGACATGGAAGAGCGTGGGGCCCAGGTAAGGCTGGAGAGGAGGCCTCGAATGCCAGGCAGAAGATTCTGTGTTTACTTGAGTAAAGCGGTGGAAGCCACTGGGGTGTGAGCAAGAGTGACCAGAGAGTAAAGGAGGAAGAGGGGCTGCGTGGCGGGGAGTAAGATGGTGTGGAGGCCTGGGAGAGACGCCAGAAGTAGTTCAAGAAGACTGTGAGGCCTGCACTATGTCCCCGTCAGCCAGAGCGGACTGTAGGCCGCGGTTCTGAGCGATGGGGTGGGTGTGGGAGGTGAGGGGAAGAGGAGCGAGGAGAGCAGTGGGGGCGGGCCTGACTGCGGGTGGGTCCTGCTGAACACCTGCCTTCCTGGCCCCGCGTTTCCTGGGCCTGTTGGAGTGTCTGATAACCAGGCTTAATTATTTCATCGGAAAACATTTAGACACGCAAAAGAAACCCCTAACACAGTGCTCAGGCTGCGCTCAGCATTGTTCTAAGAACTTTAAAGAGTCTAACTTAATCAAGCCACACGAGTAGTAGTGATGGAGTCTGTACATCTCCAAGTCTCAAATGGGTAACGTGGCCAAAAAGGTTAAGTAAGTTGCCCAAAGTCACGTGCCTTGTAGTTAGATATGATTCAGGTCCAAGAAATCTCCCAAGTTCTGGGCTCGTAACCACTGAGCTCTGCTGCTTCTCAGGGGGTGCCGCGCATAGACTGGGAAGGCGAAAGAATGAACAGGAAGACTCACCTAGCTGGGGCCTTGAGTTCTTGGAACATGTGGCTTCAAGTGAAGCAACGTATTATGAAAGAAATATCCTCATATTTCATTCGTTGTTGGCCGGGCTTTTTTTTCTCATCAACATTATAACAAAATGATGCTGAATGGGATGACATTGTTCTAGGACCTGCTGTACTTGCATTCCCAGAAAGAACATGCTACAGAGACAGCGGGTCCCCTGCACCAACCTCCCCGATGGCCGTGGGTGGACTTTTAAAATCGAGTAGTTCTCTGTTCAGCAACTGCTTAGCCGCACCGGCCCTCCGATTCATTCAGCCAGCAGCCATTCCCTAGGTGAGGAAGGGAGAGGGGGCGCTCGTGTTGGGCCAGCTGTGTGCTCACGTGATTTGCATTCACTATTTCATGGGCTGCAAACGGCTTCCCTATGCGGTCGGTGTTAGCTGCCTGATTTTACAGAGGAGAAACTTAAGTGTCTGAGAAGTTGAATAACTGGTCAAGGTTGCCCAACCGGTAAGTGGCGGAGCGGCTGCCTCTTCTCAGCGACCGTGCTGCCTCGCAAAGCATGTGGTGATTCAGCCCTCCGCTTGATTTATAATCACTGAGCGATGAATATTTACTAGGCACCCGTCACATGACAGGCACTAGGCCAGGAGCTGGCCACCAGTCCTTGCCTTCAAGGACAACCAGCAGAGAAGACACAGGTTTTATTTAAGAAGAGGATGCTAGGAGAGGAGGAAGCAGAGTGAAGGGGGGGTGTTCTTTGTGGTCACTGTCATCCGTGGTACCTGGGGCGCCGTGGGACACTGCAGAGGAGGGAATGGCTGAGTTGTGGAGCTGCTGAGGGCTAATTCCAGGCCCAGGAGCCCGTGCTTGCCTGTCCACACTGAGAACCTGACTCTGTCCTAGCTCTAGTAAAGTGGAGGCATTATCTTTCTCAACTTGTGAGCTAACGTGGGACTGAAGGAAGACGGAATCTCCCCCTAGGAAGCCCGACCTGCCCCCCTCCCAGCAGGAGGGGCGGCGGGAGGCCGATGCCCCCGTGTCCTCCTGGAACACTGTGTGTGTCTGTGTCCTGTGTTCCCATCACACCCTCTGCACAGCATCTCTGCACGCTCATCATTTCCCGTGTTTCATCTGTTTGTAACTGCAGATGATGGTTCCCAAAGGTGCTTGAGCTGACCCACCGTGAGGGGATGAAGCCACATCTTCTAGACTAAGCAGCTCCTGCATTTGCTCCCATGTCTAATCAGGCATGCACGTTTCTGTCCAGAACAGGCCCTTGCAATGGATACCACAAACAGGCCTGGTTCATTCTACTGACAAAGAATTTCTTCCATTGCATCATGAAACCAAGGCAGAACTCACCTCTGTTGACAGATACTCAGGTGCTTTTATCTTGCAAACCTGGGGCACTGACAAGGAATAAACAAGAACCTCAGAGCATTCAAAATTGCCTCGAGGATGCGCCGCACTGTTCTCCACGTTCCATGCCCTCTTAGAGCAGGACAGGCCCATCTGAGAATGACGATGGGCTAAGAACCCCTTTGTAACATCCAGATTGATGGAGTCAGTTTCAGAGTAACAGCCAACCAGTGAAGGTTCCTGGGAAGGGGACCCCAGGAATGAAAGGGAGGCCCTGCAGACATGTTTCCACCCTGGGATATAGTTCAGATTCTGGAGCCAGAAACTCCAAGGCAGGAACGTGGCTTGAAGCTGAAGACCCTGCATCCACTGGGAATCCAGTGTGACCTTGCCGGAAGTCTCCATTAGAAAATAGTCATTGCTGGGAAAACAGACTTGGTTAGCTTTTGCCTAGTCTCTATCTATTCTTCTAGAATGCCCAACTCTATGGCCTTCAGTTCTGTGTTTCTATGGTAGAATGAAGGAAAGGTCTAGACTACTGAGCATGAAAAAAAACTTTGAACGAGCATTCCTGGTCCAGCTTCGGGACAGTTCATATCAGACACTTGCGTCTCTATTCAAATATCTTTAGAAATCACTCTTAGTTTGCTCAAATCAAATCAGTACTTCCTGGAAGCCTGCTCTGTGCAAGTAACCAGAGTCTCCTGAGGTCATGGTGAAGTAAACACCCTGCAGTAACTGCCTGAGGGGAAATTGTTGTTTCCCTCATCCAGCACCTTGCCGGAGGCAGCTGCATTCAGAGAGGTGCAGCAACTTGTTCAAGGACACACAGTAAATCTTGGAGTGAGGCAAGGCTTGAAATCTCTTCTTACTGCTCCAGATTTCAGGCCCCTGTTCTCTTTCCTTTCTTCTGGGAGCTTCTAACCTTTAAACATAGTCAAGAAAACATGAGAACAGTGTGATAGTGAAACTAAGAATTTTAAAACATTTTCTAAATTCTCTTTTCTATTTCTGATGAGAAAAAGCTGAGGTTTTGAGAAGATAATGACTAGGCCAGTTGGATGGGAAAAAAAATAGAGATTCAGCCCACAAAAAGGCTGTGCCATCTTTGTCTCCTTGAAAAGATCAAAGTTATAATTGTTAATTATTTTTATCAAAGCAGTATTCGTTTGAAGTAATGTTTACATACAGAAATCCCTCATTCCACACACATAGTCTCTTCCTAGAGGTAACCATCCTCCACACTCTGAGTCTTTGCCCTGTCACCTACCTCTATAATTTAAAATTATGCTATGATTTCTTGAAATATCAATTTTAGACAATGTCTATTGACTTTGTGCCATCGTAGATAAGGACTTCGTTTTTCCACACCATTGCCCACATTTCTCTCCTTTTATCCCTGTGACATTTTTATAAAATAATTTTTGGCAAAATCAATAATCAGTATTTCCACATGAGCCAAATAGTAAATTACAGCCAAATCTTTCTTGCACAATCTTTTGTTTTTCCCAGAATTAATAGTTGCTTCATTTTTCTGAATTTCTGTTTTTTTGTGAATCGCATTTTCCAACATGTTCATAATAATACGTTCCATCATCTCAAACAAATCCTCATTTTCTTTTTCTACTTTAGAGTCTTTAGTCAAGACAATCTGTTAAATTGTCCCAGTGTTAGTGGTTGTTTTCAATGCAAACTGCAGAGCAGATATCTGGGAATTTTCTTTCCCTATCTCTAGTATTGATTCCCTTCTTCCTGGCTTGTATATCTCATTTCTTGATTTGCTTCCTCTTTCTTTCTGTTTTTTTTTTTTGTTTGTTTGTTTGTCGGTTTGTTTAGTTTAATTTTGTAAGCAACATTAGGATACATTCCTAAGAATGGGTACATTGGAGGTAAATTTTTTAATTTAAATTTGTACAGGCAAATTTTTTTAATTATAAAAATGTCTTTATTCTAATTCACATTTGTTTTCTATGTTGCATGTGTATGAAATTCCAAAGTGAAAATCATTTTCCTTCAAAACTCTTACGCCATTGCTATCAATAACTGAAGAATCTGAGTTAGAAGCTAACAGGTTGACCTCCTGCATGGAGGCTCCTGGCATAAGACTCCTGGGTCAGAAACAAAGAACAGTGTATTACTCACAGGAATGGGAAAAGCCAGAATATCAGCATTTTTTGCATCAGTTCTCCGACCCCAAGTGTCACAGACGTGTGTAACACCTGCACGCACAGTGAGTTCTGTTATAAGAGAGGAATTCTGAGCTTGGGAAAACCCAATGCTTTTTAATGGCCATCTCTGCCTTTTACTCTGGAGGCAAACACTATCTCAATCTTCCAAAGCTGTTCATCTAAAACAAAGGGCAGTCAGTCCCCCTCACACGAGACATTCAGAAATGCTGATAACACAGGTAAATAGTCCACAATTATTTCATTGCCTTTGGCTTCCATTGCTGCTTCTAAACTTCCATTGACCCTAGTGCCATCATTTTCTTTAGTTTGTTACTTTATCCCCCAGAAGTCTTTGGACCATCTCCTTATTCCTGGTTTTCTGATATTTCCAAATATCAATATGGACAACTTTGTGTCCTGCATTTCTGGAGATTTTTCTTCTACTATTTCTTTGGTTAGTAGATGGCTTCTTTCTCTCTGTACCTCTTTATTGGAGTCTCTGGTTTTCTTTGGATATGTTTATTTTCTTCGTTCTCTTTTAGTTTGAAGGGTTTCCTCAAATTTCCAACTTCCTATGAATGTAAAGTTATTCTTAAGAATAAGAAACTAAAATGCTGGAAAGTCTATGCTTGTGGGAAGGGCATGTTACTTTGTGACCTGAACCATAGATAACCAAAGGTGAGCTGGCCTCTTCATTGGAGGGGGTCTCAGCTGTCAATATTGGTAGCTCTTAACTCTAGAAAACAGCCTGTACATTTTGAGGATAGTCTGTTTCCTACCTGATGATTTTTGTCATGCTTGGCTTTTTATTTTTATTTATTTATTTTTTAAGGTTTATTTTTTATTTTTACATACAAGCTGGGGTACAGGCCAGAGGCGTGGGGCGGCGAGAGGGTTCACCAGAGCCAGAGCAGGGAGCAGAACAGGCAGATCAGAAACACACTGCTGAGGGGAGCAGCGGGCGAGGCAAGAGAGGTCTGCCGCACCATGTGGGATTCTCCCCGGCCGGGCGTCGAACTCGCGTCACCGCTGCCGACAGCTCCACAGCGCAGCGCTTAACCGCTGCGCCACCAGGGAGGCCCATGCTTGGCTTTTTAAATGTAAGTCACGCGCACAGAACTGAGGATCCCACACAGTTTTACAAAGATGAAATAAATACTTTTGATAACCCAGTGTCTCTTGGCATCATGTCAGACCAATGGTCCTACCCACGTTCCTGGCCTCTGGGGGGAGGGGCTTAGCTTAGATCCTGAGACTCCTCTTATAATATAGAAGTTGTCTAGAAGTTGATTAAGTCAACAGGATATGTGACTCAGATACTTTTTTCTTTGCACTAACCCCTCTCTTTCTTGGACATTGCCTTTCTTTCTGGGTCTGCTTGAGGGGAAATCTGATATAGGACATGTGGGAGAGAGAACTTGGGCTCCTGTGAGAACATTATCACTTGAAACTTTCTTCAGAAGATGATTGCTCTCCTTTTTCCTTTTATGTAATTTGACATAAATTAGCTTCTTAATCTTCAAGGTGGTGTTTACTCTTCTATTTAAATTTTTTCTTTGCAAGTGTAAGCTCGTCACGCTCACTTTCTGAACATCTTGTTCATGTGTCTTGAAGACCTCTTACCTCTTGCTAGACCTTCATTAAGTGCTTATTTAAGTTTCAAGGTCACTGCTATCACCAGGCCTCTTGAGGTATCACCTGGTGAGCACATACCCTCATGGAGCAGGAAAGCCCGTAAGCTCTTCCTACAGTGCATCTGACTTTATCAGAATCCCAGCAGCTGGTGTCTGAGAATCTGTATTTTGAGACAATCCCCTAAGTAATTCTGAGAACTAATAGTCTGTATATCCTTGTCTCTCATGACTGTAATACATGCTGTATTACGTACTACATGCATGTGATACCTTTATGTGTATGTTATCATTGACTCCCCCCTATAGGATAGGTACTGCAGGCATACGGATATATATAAATACACGGGGGCATGATTATTTCTAGTTTGTGGAAATTGAGGCACAGAGGGAGTTATTTTTTTCAGGACCTCGAGACTACTGAGTGCTAGCGGGGAGTCCTGACCGGTTTTCTTCTCCCTTCAGTATGTGCGCTCCTGCTGCTTTCCTGTAATTGAAAAATGCAGCTTTCCCCTCTGGGAGGAGCAGCCTCCTCTCTATCTTCCCAGGGAGACAACTGCAAATAAAGCTCAAATCAAATCACACTGTGCCTCCCCCTCAGCATGTCGACCTGCAGGCTCCCCCTGAGTGGGTGTCTATTATTCGGGAAGGTGAAGTGTGGCTAATCGTGATATTGGTAACTCGGTGGCCACGAACATGGTCTGCAGGGTGGAGCAGCCTGGCAGTGCTGCAAGCCCGTTTCATTCCTCACCCTTCTTTTTCATTCCCCGCAGGTTTCAGAGACTTTTGCTCAGAGACTAAAAACATTCATGGTTCCATGCAGTCCCAGATCTGAATTACTTTGTAAAACCTGTTAAGTGCTTTTAGAGTTAGGCAAGCAAGAAAATACTTGACTTTTGTTCTAATGAAAGCTATTTTTAACATCTAAAATATAGAAAACAGCCATGCGTTTGCACTTCAGACTCTGCCACTTGCTAGCATGCCGCAGGATGTAGCCCTTGAAGTAGACAATAGATGAAAATGGATGTCTACAGAAAAGTTGAACTAGAGTTTTTTTGTTTACAAGGATGTCTTTGTATAGAAATTCCAACAATTTGAAAACCTGAATCGGAGGTCAAAGCCTACCACTTGGTGGTATAACCTCTCTGCACCTCAGTGCTCATCTCTGGAAAATGGAGAGATGTAAGACTAGCTGTTTCTCCTGTCTCACCAGGCTGTTGTGAGAATCTCAGGAGATAGGGTTATAAGGTAGGTAGGTAATTTGAGAGAAAAGTAATTGTGACATCTTTGAGGAGAGAAGTAGAGGGCTGGATAAGAGGAAAGGAAGTCCCTGTCCAGGAGTGGCATCCCAGGTTGTTGGGGGACCAGCCACCCACCTAGATAAGCTTGAACACAGTCTTTCCTTGGCTGCCACAAGGGAATATGAGTTCTTTCAGGTTCCATGATCCTGCAAAGTATCTCCCTGCAGCCCTGCTCTTCAGTTAAACACCGCGGCTCCTGAGTACATTTTAATTTCTGATCATTAGTTACAAGCTTTTCTTGTTAATTCTGATTCAGCAGATTTTGCTGAGACAGCTCTATTTTTCCCCTTCTATTTCAGTGGCCCTGCACAGAGTCTATTGAGATAGACAATAAATCCAGGTGTCTAACCTCCCTTTTGGGGATGAGTCATCTGGAATTTGGAAAAGGACATAGCTTCGGGGTAGCAATGGGGAGGGGTCCTCCTCCTAGGCTTTATTGGTGACTCATTGTTCCCGGGATACAAACCTGCCAGTGGTGATTACATTGGGATAACAAGATTCTCCCAGAGCTCTATAGCAGACAAATCAAGGGAAAAAATAGAACAACTCAGCAAAATCAGTTCCTGCTTTCTCCTGCTTTTATTAGATCATAGGTATCATGCAACTGAATTTGCTGTAGATTTATCTAACCCAGAGTCACCAGCAGAATTTTGCAACCAGAGGATTGGTTTTGGGTCCTGTACCTTCTCTTGCTTTCCTTCCTTGTGTCTAGTTGCTCATCATAATCATTGGCAGGAAGAGGTTTATTATTCTCCTTGGTCTGGGAGGTGACGCACTTCCAACTTTGCACCTAAGAAAACAATGAGCTCATCTGTGCTAAAGTGTTCTGTTCGATGGTAATACTCACCCCAGTAAAGACAATATTTTTAGACATTCTAAAAGAAGAGTTAACACTCATGAAGTATTTGCCATATGCTACACACTCTTCTTAACCCTTTATTTGTATTCCTTCACTTAACTGCCATATCAAGCCTGTGTAGTTGTAGTAAGTATACCTATTTTATAGAAAGGAAACTGAAGTACAAACTGAAAAACAGTAGTCACCCATGTAGTAAGTGGCAGAGATGGGATTTGGCCCCTAGTCCCAGAATCCTTGCCCTTAGCAATTACATTTTATTAGTGAAACTTGATACTACTGATATGTCCTGGAAAAATATCTAGAAAACTCAGTCTTAGGGGAGAGGTCCTGGGTTCAACCTATGACAGAAATGGAGCTGGACTTGAGGAACATACCTAGCTGACTGGTTGAAAGGAAGTCCTGTCTAATGGCTTCCACTCCAATCCAAGGCAAGAAGTAGCAGCCCAGACAAGCAACATAGAGGCTGGTAAGGCTGGAGGGGTGTCCTAGAACAACAGTTAATCCAAGGTAAGAAACATGTAGCATTACAGGCATCAGGAATAACTGCCAGCAGGTAACAGGACCCAGGATGGACTCCAAGATGAGATGGACTTGGAAACAGGGGTTAACACCCCTACCTCACACCATAGGCAAAAATTATTTCACACTGAATCATGGGCCTAAATATAAGAGCTAAAACTGTAAGATTCTTAGAATAAAACATAGGACTAAGTCTAAGATTTGACAATGATTTGTTGGAGATGACACCAAAAGCACAGACATCACAACAAAAAAAAGTAGATAAATAGAACTTTTCCACATTTAAAAACCTTTGTGCATCAAAGGATTTTATCAAGTGAAGGATAACCAAGAGAATGGGAGAAAATATTTGCAGGTCATATTTCTAATAAAAGAGCAGAATCCACAATATATAAAGAATTCTTAAGATTCTACAATAAAAGGACAAATAACCCATCTAAAAAAATGGATGATGGAATTAAATAGACATTTCTCTAAAGAAGACATACAAGCGGCCAACATGTGCATAAAAACATGCTCAACACCATTAGTCTTTAGAAAAATGCAAAACCATAATGAGATAAGCTTAATATCCACCTGAATCACTATAATAAAAAAGAAAAAGAAAACAGAAAATAAGCGTAGACAAGGATATGATGAAATAGGAGTGCTCATACATTGCTGGTGAGAATGTAAATGGTTCAGCCACCATGTAAAATAGTTTAGTGGTTTCTCAAAAGTTAAGCATATAGTTTATCATATGACCCATTAATTCCACTTCTAGATACATACCCAAAAGAAATTTTAAAAAGCTACTCAAACAAACATGCACATACATATTCATACCAACACTATTCATAATGGCCAAAAGTAGAAATGATCAATGTTCACCAGTGGATGAATGGATAAACAAATTGTGGTATATACATAAAAGGGGATATTCTAACATAAAAAGGAATGAGGTACTAATACATGCTACAGTGTGGATGGATCTTGTGCAAGTGAAAGAAGCCAGATACAAAAGGTCTTGTATTATATGATTTCATTGATATGAAATATTCAGAATAAGTAAATTCCTTGAGACAGAAAACATACTGGTGGCTTTCAGGGACGGGGAAAGAGAAGAAAATGAAAACTAACTGCTTAATGGGTGTGGGATTTCCTTCTGGAGAGATGAAAATGTTTTTGGAACAAGATAGAAGTAGTGATTGTATTTTATGAATGCCACTGAATTACTCACTTTAAAATGGTTATTTTTATGTTTTTTGATGCTCACTTTAATTGGAAAAAAAAAACAGGTTAGGACCTTAGGACCAATTTGTGAGGGACCAAGACAGGACCCCACATACTGGAAAGGAGGTGTAAGGAAGGCCTGGGGGCAACAAGTCTTTGACAAAAGACCACAGCCCAGGAGATCTGGTGCTAAACCTCAGCACTAAGGGCCAGGGCTCCCTGAGAAGATACAGACCTGGAAGAGGGTCAGGGGAAAGCTTGAAGGAGGGATGGACTCAGTCCACTGGCCACAGAGGAACCTGGGATTCCTTGGCAAGGGTGGGGTGGGGTGGGGGAGTTACCAGTGGGTAGAAGAGGCAAACCGGATTGACCTCAGAAAATAGGACAGCTTCCTGTGATTTGGGCATTTCTGGCCTCCCTCCAAATTGTATATGCTTGGAGGTTTAGACCAATGCATTTGGTTGATATGCATCTCAAACACAAAGGAACAAACAGGAGGGGCAGAGGAGGAGGGATTGTTCTGTTGTTTAGAAAATGAACAAAACAGCTGGAGGTAAAGCTTTTGTTACAGGCTGCCATCTCTGATTCATGTGTCTTTATAATCCCGACTGTGGTTTGGGTGAGCCAGGAAGAGTGATTATTACCTCTTGTGCTGCATCCATCGGCATGAGGTTTATTAGAAGCAGACGGACGACTGTCTAGCAATGTCAGGGGTCTGCTCATCATCACACAGAAGAGGTGGCTGCCCGAATGGAGAGCCACAGCTGCTCAAGGTAGTGTGTTCAGTAAGGAACTCTGAAGAACCAGGGCTCCAGGAGAAGCCTGGCTGGTAGCAAGGACTGGGTGTCAGCCTGAAAGCACATGGAGGCCTCAGAAGTCTGAGCAGAGCCAAGTTATAGGGGGCTGGGGGGCAGGGATCAGTAAGCTTGGGGCCAGCAAGTTGGGGTCTTTCAATTTCCCTCTCAGAGTAACAGAAAAGGAGAAGAATTTCTGAAGAGGAACAAGAGACAACTGAAGGATCCCCAAGGACCCCAAGCTGTTAAGGGGTACACACTCTAAAAGGAGTCCAATCATCTGCCCCACTAAGGCAAAGGAAGTGGACTCAATGCAAAAGGCTTTGAATAGACTTGGTATGAATAAAGAGGGAAGAAAGGATATTCCTAATAATAGTTCCCCAATCAAACCCCCAAATTACCCATCCCCTCATGGGTAAATGCCCAGCCAAACAGGCCTGGCCTGAAGAGGGGCTGCTGAGGTCCAAAAGCTTTCCACAAGTCTACAGTATTTTCTGGCAGGGAACCCCAAGAAAGGGATCTGGGACAGGAGAGAGAAAGCAGAATATCACACATCTACATCACGGCTGCCATTGTCTCTGCCAGGGACAGCTTCCCCATGTGTTTCACCAAGTATCTCTCCCAAGTGTCTCTACATGTTTCTACATGTCTTCTCCAAGTCCGTGGGTGCAGCCAAAACTGAAAGAGCAAAAGAGCAGACGCGCCGCGTTCCCTGTTGTGTAGGACCACCTGGCCCCAGCTCAGCCCCGGCTCTCAGCAGCCCCACCGGGAAGTCGGGTTCGTGGCTCACTGGGACTCGTGGCTCGGGTGCAGCAGGTAGTGGGGGTGAGGAAAATAGCGCCGTTCACTGCGCTGCTCCTCCCCTTCATAGAGAGTCAGTCTGTAACCCTTCGACACTCCACCCCAGGTCCTTGCCCTCCCCCGCTTCCTAGTGCCCTCCTCATTTCCCCTTAGGCTGCTGTTGCCCACAAAGCACTCTAGACTTGTCAGCTTCCCCACACAACTCAAAGGCACCCAAACTGCAAGGCTGCTGTTTCCTGGGGTGGGACTCCCACCACCTCTTCCTGGGCCTGCTCCTGGGTCCTCTGTGCTGGGTCCCACCTTATCACGCCCCCTGCTGTCGTCTCTCCCTGCCCGGGAAGCCAGTTTGCATGGTCTTTCTTGGTTGCCCACCCAGACACACACTCTTCTAACCGCTAAACCACCTCCGGCCAGTTTGGGCCTCTCTTGAAGGCTTGTTCTACTCTGTCTCACACTATGGTTCTTCTGGACTTGTCTTAACCCCTGACCAGACTGCATGGGTCACACCAGGGCAGGGCCTGGTACATGTGAGATTGTGCCTGTTGAAGGCTGGGCCTATGATGCACGGATTCCTCCACCCCGAGCCAGGCCTGCTGGCTGTCTGGGCTCCCTGGGCCCCTAGTTGTGACCGTCATGCAGAAACCCCATTTGTGGCTTCTAGCTGCGAAAACCTTGAGCTTCCACTCAAGGAAGCTCCAGGCCCAGGCCTGCTACCTCCCAGGGAGTGCTCTGGGCGCAGCTTTGTCCTCCAGGGGTGAGGCCCGCAGCCGCAGAGCCTTCATAAAGGAGGTGGGTGAATCCATTTTTGTCAAAAGCTACGACCTACTCAGTACTCAGCATGCTGGGACTTCAGGAACTGTCCCCACGGATGAAGGGACAGTCGGGGCCAGGTGCAGAGAGGGCAGGAGGCAGGCGTGCGGGGCGCTGTGGCAACGCAGCTCTGCATCTGCACGGCTGGGAGGGGAGTGCCAGGCAGGACGAGGGTCCAGGGGCAGGACCAGGGCTGGCAGGAGGGGAGGCCCCGCCAGGGGAGCTGGACTTCTGGCTGGGTTTGCTCGCAGCCCAGGACATATGGCAGCTGCCCACACTCTGGATGAGTAGCCCAGAAGGCCTGGGGGGCCCCCAACAGGCAGCTTTTCCAGCACAGCCCAGGATCTGCCTTGAGCACCAAGCGGGCACCTGGAAAGGGCTTACCACCTGGCCGGGGGGTGGGGAGGTGAAGGCTGAGAGGTGTGCGGGCAGGACCTGACCCCGAAGTATCCCACACCTCCCCCCAAACTTCTCTCCCTTTGGCCCTTTTCTCCCACCTTGAAGTCCCAGAAGCAAGGCTAGCAAGGGAAGGAGCTGCGCCGCGCAGGAGAGAGGCAGGGGAGTGATGGAGAAGCGCAGGGGCAAATGTAGTTTTCAGGGACAAAAAACTTACATAATCTGAGGGGCTTTCTCAGAAATTTATAAATGCAAGATTTGTTCTTGAGCCTTAGAGATCCATGCCAGAGAGTGGCCTGAGACCTAACATTTACTATCTTCTAGAAACATCAGCTTCTGTTCAATCTGGAGCAATTGCATACGCAAGGGTGGGCTTGGGTGGGGGCTAAAATGTCCCATACAAACATGGGGCACTCCCCTCCCCCCCCACTGCTTCCCCAACTCACTTCTCTAGCAAACCTGCCTGGCTGCCCAGGCAGCCCCCTCCCTCCCTCCCTCCTCTCCCAATTAAAAAATCTATTCTGTATTTCCTTCGTGCAGCACCCTTAATATTAGGTCTGAAAACAATTTGCAATCAGTTGCACTAATTAATCTAATTGAATTTAATTTCCCTTTCTTGGTGTTAGGGGTGAGCGAACTCCATATGCTGACTTATGTAAAGCAATATGCAAATTTGTATCTTGAGCCCAGAGCTCTGCAAATGTTTTTGATTACAAAAAAAAAGAGGCAACACCAAGGGCCTAGGGAAAAGATCCATTGCCTTCTCTGGCCTGCCACCCTCTTCTCCAGCTGCCTGGACACAGTACCCCTTGCCTTGCCACTCTGCACTGTTGGGGTCCTTCCAAGGGTTCCCTCGCAACCAGGTACCATATTTTCTACATCCACTCTCTAGGTTCCTTTGTTATGTAGCTGATCCTTCTCCCCTGTTCCTCTAAACCTCCCAGCCCCTGTGCAGCCCAGGAGTGGACCCGTGACCCTCAGTGGCTGGGAAGTCTGATGCGCACCCTGAAGATGGACGTCACCCGCAGGGGGTGGAGGCTAGTGCTTTGCTGGCCGCCCCCGGTCCCTGGAGCAGAGGGCAGCTGGAGGGCTTTCAGAGGGGACTGGCCACAGTACAGGATACCAGCTCGTGGCCCCTGTTTCCCTCAGCTTCTGTGGAGAGTGGGTGGTGTCACCCCTGATGACAGTGGACAGTCATGAGCCATGACCAGCCCGGCCCCATGAGTTGCCAGCTGGGGAAGTGCTGAGGAAAATGAACGTGGACCCCCAAACTGAGACTCACTGAGGGGCTTGTGCCCTGGTGCCGCCACCTGGTAAAACCCACTGTTTTGGAAATCCTACAAAATCACCCAGAGTGAGGAGAGGGCATTGCAAGGAGTGGAGGAGAAACAATGTGGGCTGTGAGTTAAAATCTGCTGGAGGTGGGGAAGAGTTCCTGGGGCTTGGTTATACTTTTCTCTCTCTTCCCATGTGTGTTTGAAATTTGCCTGAATGAAAGGGCGAAAGTCCTAATTCTGATGCCATCAAATAGATGGCTTTTGCTTCCAGTTTAGTGGGGACTGGCAGAGGGACTGAGAAAAGCCAAAGAGGACTTTGTTGTCAGCCTCCACCTTGCCTGGAACAGTGACACCCTCACCCACTTGCCAGCAGGATCAGGGAGGTGCAATCAGCTATATTAAGGAGGGTGGGGACCCTTGTTCAGCCACTGCTCCCTATGGCCCCCCGAGTGCCCACAGTTGGCAGGGGAAGGACAGTGAACCCAGTACCAGGGTCTAGGCAATGAACAGCGTGAAATAAAGCTGGGAGGAGGGGCAGGCTGGGGGAGGAGGAGGCCGACTGGGGGATGAGGAGCATTACGTTTGCAGTGGCTTTGCAAGAGAGAAAAAAGGGGGCAGGTTCAAATAAGGCAAGGCCAGTGAGGAGCTGGAGAAGGCACAGTGAGAGACACCCCCAAGGACAGCATACCGATTACACTCTGTGTGTGAGAGATGGGGGGCAAGGAGCTCCAAGGACTGTTCCAGCAGGCTAAATTGCTGGTAAAATCATTCACTGAGACTCAGGGTCTAGGTCAGGAGGAGGTTAGCCATTGTTTCTCTCTCAGACACGTTTAATTTGGAGCCCAATAAGATCCCACCTGGAGTTTTCTGAGGAGGTTGGAGTTTGAACCTGGAGCCCCAGGAAGAGGTCAGGGCTGAAAGATGTGCAAGAGACACCCACGGGAGGGAGCAGTGCATGGTCATGCTGGGCTGGGCGAGATCGCTGGGCATTGCAGTGTTTAAGGGGCAAGAGGAGGGAGGAGAGGCAGACAGAAAGGGGAGGGAGGAACACTTCCAGTGGAAGCAAGAGAATCAGCTGAGATGCAATGAGGGGAGTGAGGAGAGGGGAGAACTCAGAGTGTTGAATGATGCCAGGGAAGACTCCTGAAATGAAGAGCACACATGACTTCACCCCAAACCCTGTGCCCTCCACACTGACTGGCAATTCTGAGGAATTTTCTGTGAATGCCTATTCATTGCACTCGAAAATTATGTAATACTTAAGAAACTGTGTTTTTTAAGTAAAAACAATTTCTAAGTCTAGCTCTGTTATGCATGAAATCTATACTCTTCCCTAAATTCAAGCTTCCCTTCGGTGTATTAAATATACTTGAGACGTTATTGTATGGTTTCAAGAACAATGAAGAATTTTCCAATTTAGCCTCTGGCGGGAGGAAGAGTTTATTAGTAAGAATAAATTCAGTTGAGAAAGCAGAGAGTAGGAGAGAAGGGTTGATGAGTTAAGGACAATTTAAAGGGCCCCAGGGCACATGCAGCCCTCTGCCCCGCCTTGGCCTAGCACTTCACTTCACCATTACCAGTTTTTAAATCTTTCTCATCCCTCAGCATTTCATTCAACCAAAAATTTTTAAGGGTGCCAGTGCATATGTAAGGTACATAGTGCATGCTGGAGATGAGATTTAAAAAGTGCTCAAGACTGGTCTTTGTGGAATTTCCAGTAGGGACTTAGAACATTTCTATGGGGATTTTATCATAGTTTTTAAGAAGTGGGGGATGGGGAGGCCCAGGAGGCCAGACAGAGCTGAGCCCCAGCCCCTGGCTGACCAGAGTTCTGCTCCCCTCACAATGTCCCGAGGCCTCACATGGCCTCTTAGGTAAAGGCTCTAATTTCCCAAGAAAGTCTCACTGACTCAAGGTCAGGAAGTTAGTCCGATGCAAACTGTAGCTGGCTGGTGTGTCAGCCACTACCTTGCTGGAGTTCGAGTTAATCAAAGGCTCTTTGTTAAAAATTCTCACTGTTCTCTGCCCTTCCCCATACTCTGTTCCCTTATCTCTCCCAGGTAGAAAACAAAGGCTCCTTTTAAGGGCCAGTTTCTATGGGCACATGGAGGGGTCTTTGCTGCTGGGCATGTGAAGGGGGTCAAGAAGCCCTCCTTGGGTTCTGGTTTCGGGGTGGTGAGGTGACTGCCTCCCTTGAGGATCATCTCTCTTTGGGGAGAGATTAAGATGGAGAAGAGCTGCATCTCTGTGCTCACATGGTAACATGCCAGAAAAAGATGCTGGTGTGTCTGTGCGTGTGCGTGCGCGTGTATGCCTAGAACTAGGTGAGGTGAGTAAGGCACTCACCCTAGGTACAAAGTTTAAGGCAGTACCAAGCATCCCGTTGATTAAGATAAATCATTTAAATTCATTATTTTTTAAAAAGCCAAAACTAATAGAAAATTTATAATGAACAAAAGATGAGAATTTTAAATAGAAGAATCAATAAACTCAATCAGATAATGAGTGTTGCCCCAAACTATACGAGATGGGAAGTACTGAGGTGGTGCCCAAGGCAAGTGCCTCTTAACAATCATAAGATTCAATTAAGTTTCCGTCTCCTCTTAAAAACTTGCCCTGTTTCCAAAAGCAGCAAGACAGCTCTTTATCCATGCAGATGGTGCAGCCTCTCCCATTGTGCAGTCCTAACCATAGCAACCTCCTCTGTTCCCAGGATACACAATCTTTTCCCTACCCCAGGACCTTTGCATATGCTGATGCTTCCATCTGCAGCTTCCCCCAGCTCTTGTTAAAAGATTTATTGTCATCCTTCTAGCCTCATTTCGGATGCCTCCTCCTAGAATACTTTTCCACCTACTGGATTTAAAATAGGCCACCCTCTTTACCTCTTCCATGACTTGTTTCCCAATCTATAATTATCTCATTTACTTGTTCATTATCTACCCCTGCTGGAATCTAAGCTCCATGAAGACAGGCACCTTGACTGTCAGCTCTATGGTACCACAGGCCCTAACACAATGCCTGGCACATAGTAGCTGCTCACTAAATCTTTGTGACCTGAATGGTTGAATGAAACTCATTCAGGTGCTGTGTCCTTGGAGTACACATCTTTACCATCCCCACCACAGTAGCCACCGCTTCCTTCCCTGTGACCTCAGAGCACTTTGTGTATATGTTTTCTTACTGCAAATAACTAGTCAGCTCTCCATTGAACTCTGATCTCTGGGAGGGCAGGGACTGAGTCTTATTCACCTCCATACCCTTGCACCCAATGCAATGCCAAGCACAGCACCTGACAGCAAGTGCTCAAATAAACGTGAGGAAATAAAATTAAACCAAAGCAGCTAGGTTCACAGATGGGTGCTAGAAAAGTTAGGCCTAATTGAAATTTTGCTAATCAAATCATATTATAGTGGTAATAGGGAAGCTCACTGCTTTTAAAGGAACCCCATAGGGATTCTTCCTGTAGAGAGCAGAAAGTCCCTGGCTCAACCTTTAGTATTTAATTTGGATTTTCATAAGCTCGATCAGGCTTGTCTAAGTCCAGGCACTTTCTCCAGCATTTGCACATGGAATGTGTCCTCAGCCCTGCACAGGTTTTGTCAGGCCCTGAGGAACTTGGTTACCACCCCCCTGGTAGATTGTTTTTAAGAGATTTATTTATTTATGCATACACAAACTGGGGTGCAGACCAGAGGTCTGGGGTGGTGAGAGGGTTCACCAGAGACAGAGTGGGGAGCAGAACAGGTAGGTCTACTGAAATACACTGCTGAGGGGAGCAATGGGTGAGACAGGAGCAGTCTGCTGTGCCAGTGGGAAGCTCCCTGGCCAGAGATCAAACTCGTGCTGCAGTGGCTGCGGATAGCTTCATAGTGCTGAGACTTAACCAGTTGCGCCACCAGGGAGGCCCACCCCCTTGCTAGATTTTTGAGTATCCTCTAGATGATCTCTAGCTCCCTCTGGTCCACCGAGAGGCCTTGTTTGACCTCCTCACAACAGGGAGAGCTGACCTCTTGGAACTAGCCCAGTGCCTGCGGTGTCTGAGCTGAGCTGGGGGGTGCAGCGTGGCTGGGCTGCGGTGGCCCTCAGGCTGCCGTGGCCACTGGCCCCTCTCTGGGTAACTTCCTGTTGCTTTTTGTCCCTCTGTACCTGCTGCTCCTTGTTTCGTGGCTTTTTCTCATCTTATGGACTGAATTGTGTCCTCCCCAAGATTCATTAGAAACTCCAGTCTCCACTGTGACTGTCCTTGGAGATGGGGCCTATAAGGAGGGAATAAAGGGAACATGAGGTCGCAAGGGCGGACCCTTAAATCTCACAGCACAGTGCGCTTGCAAGATGGGAGGCAGCAGAGCACGCGCTCACATTCCCTCTGTGACAGAAGAAAGCCTTATGCGGATGCAGCGGGTCCTCAGCACGCCGGGGAGAGGCCGCCCCGGGAACCTTCTTCCCAGACATCTGCCCTCAGGTGCCCTACCCTGGTGGCTCCTTGCTCTTGGACTTCCAGCCTCTAGAACTGTGAGAAAATCCGTTTCTCTTGTTTAAGTTACTCGTCTGTGGTGCCATGGCAGCCCAGGCAGACTAAAGTGCCATCCATGCAGGTTTCCCTAACACATGTTAGATGTGAGAACTGATGGAGACAGAGGATTGGTCCGCTAGGGTACTCTAGGGTTCCAGCCTTGGAGGATTCTTGCCCAGCGCCCCAGGGGCTGGGTCCAGAGAATCACAGTGGCCTGTGGCTGAGATTGTCCTCCCGAGTCCCCGACTCAGTTCTGTGCAGCTCACTGGAGACACTTGAAAAGTAACTCAGATTCAGATATCAAGATTACCTCATAAACCAGCCACACTGTTAGGCACATTCTCGAATGTGAAAGTGTTTTGCATCATGAGTGAGATAGGTCAGAACCTGAATCCAACTCTACCTTGCTAACTGTGACATATTAGGTCGCCTGTAATTTGTTTTCTATTTTTACAATAATTCTGCATGACAGACCATCTGGAATTTAGTGGATTGAAAGAGTAACTATTATTCCTCCAAAGAGCAAATCCAAACTAGCAGTTAGAAGAACCCAGTCCATGTTCCTGCTCCCCCTTCTCTCTCATGTATCTGAGTGGGCTGCTAGCTCCACCCACATTCACATCCCAGTGCCTGGAATAATCTACAGCATCCAAAGCCAAAAATCTGTTGCCTCTGTTCTCTGGTTTTGGGTGCTCTATGTGTCCTATGTTGTATTGGGTATTTGCCTCCTTTGTCTTATCCATAACACAACAACCTTTTATTGTGAATATTTTTAAGTTGTAGATACTGAATCTTGTAACTGACTATATAAGCCAGATTATAATTCAGGTCTCCTGACTGTGTGCTTAGTGATGTTTGTTCTATAGACACCATGGTGAGTCAAGACTGTTTAGGTTAAAATAGTGGGTAGAACATTACCGTGGGAAAAATAGCCTAGGCAAATTGGTCTGGGCACAGGAATAGTTGTCATATGTAGCCAGCAGTGAGGACATTGCAAGTTCTAAATGCAGAGGATTATATAACAGTGTGTAGGTAGCTACTACCTTGAAGTGGTTTCTAATTCATATTTATGATTGTCCTTGATCCATGTTTTCATGTTCTCTTAGGCTATCCTTTCTGTTTTGTTGCAAGAGTGTGAAATAGGAGCTCTCTTTCCAGCAGTTCAAAAAGGTCATGGTCAGAACAGATGCAGAAATGAGCTCATTGGGAACAGCTTATAAATTAATGAGAAAAGATGAATATGTCAAGAGCAAAAGAGTGAAAAATATAAAACAAGCAGTACACACACACACCTACCCTAACAGTGTTTGCTTTTGGTAATGATAGAGTAGTTTGCTTTAGACTAACCATTCTCTAGGCAGAATTATAAACTCTGGGCAAACAAACAAAAGGCACGTGAAGGCACCAAAAAAATAAAAGCAGGCACAAACTGGAAGAGTATTAATCATTGAAAGAAAAGAAATTTCTTTCTAGTGTTAGTGCTAGTGAAATTCAGTTATAGATTTTCACCTAATGATTTCTCTTTACCCCAGTTTAGGATACATGACGTAAGGAGGCTGTAATTCAACCAGGAAAGCACACTCTTACAGACTTAAGGACAGATTTCAGGGTTGTCAGAGCAGATGGCAAATAAGGAGAGGAATCTTAGTGGGAGAAGGAAACCACAAAATGGGGAGATTCAAAATATTCTTGTAAATTCTGCCCAAATTGACCTCTGAATTGTACTTTGTAAAGAAGACTCCAGGCAGCTCAGCTGGAAAGTTGAAAGCAGAACTAAGCACTGAGGTCAGCTGATACCCACTTCACTAAAGTTAACTGTCTGCTGTAATAGACAGTTAAAAATTCAACGTATTAGAAAGCAAGATAACAAAACAAAGCTTCCACAACATGTTATCCACTGTTGGTAATTAGAAGTTATTAAAACAAAGAAATAGGATATGTGACTAATAGTCAATAGAAAAGGCTGGCAATAGAAATTGATGTAATTTGTTCAGCAGAAAAGGATTTTAAAATAGTTATTGTGAACCTATACAAGGTTTTAAAAGAAAATATACAGATTAACACTGGTCAACAGATTTTCACTGGTCAAAGTCATATCACTGAAATAAAATTAGTCATTTCCTATCAATTTGTATTTGCTCAACACGAATATGACAGTCAAATTCTAATTTTGGCTCGAGTTTTTTTGTAATCTGCAGTAAATGTATGTTTACATTACAAAATGCATGTCAATAGTACTAGGCCTACGGTTAATGCCTGTAAAAAATCAAGTCATAGACTACTTCTTAGATTTCTTTGCTTGTCTCTTGTACAGCTGTTCAGGAGCATCTCTGGGGAGTGTCCAGTAGTAGTCAGCCAGAATTGTAGTGGACCATTTTCCCCGGTATCTTTGTTCCATTGATGCGATATCTTGATGAAAACGTTTGCCATGTTCATCACTAACCATACCACAGTTTTCAGGGAAGAAATCCAGATGGGAATGAAGGAAGTGGATCTTTAGAGACATATTGCAGCCAAGTTTCTGATACTGCATCAGTATGTCTTCTACTAGTTCCTTGTAGTTTTCTGCCCTAACATTCCCAAGAAACTTTGTAGACCCTAGGCGAAAAGCGTTCCATGCTTGCTTTGCATCACCCTGCAACAAGTTGTTGAACCAGTCATCTCAATGCAGACGGAATGTTTGGGTAGACTAGTCTCGACTTCTTTTGCTTCGCTATTCTGCCAGAAAGAGGAGGAACCAAGCAGAAGTAACTTTCTTTTATGTGGTTGCTTGGCTTTCTCCACACCATGCGGACTGCAAACAGCATTGATGGTCTTTTGCCATTTAACCACTGTGAAAGCTGTGTTGTCCATGTAGCACAGCATATATATGGGGCCCAGCACTTGTCTTGGTCACCAGCCTTGCATCCAAAGTAAAGATGATCAGCCTTCTTCACTTGAGAAGTTATACTTTTCTTCTGGTTGGCAAATGTCACTTCCCCACAAATAGAGCAGAAATTGTCCATGCTATTAATGCACTTTTGAGGCATGATTGTTCTGTATTGTGCCTAAATGGATAAACTAATAACAGTTCTATGTAACAGCAGCTTAAGCTGTCTCGCACAAAGTCTAAAATATTTTCAATGCTCAACCTTTCTGACAGGACTTTCTATAGTGCACTGCTGACGTCAGCTTGCTTCAGCAGCCACCTGGCAATAGTATTGCATTGCATCAGAAAATGATGCAATCAACTCTGGATGATGTGTGCATGATGGTATTATGCAATGTGATGCAATACTACATCGTTCTAGGCTGATTTAGGATGTTGTTGCAGTCCTAGTGGATAAATTTACATGGTAAAACATATAAAATGAATTATATGAGATATCTTCAAAACAAGAGCTAATAAAAAAAATCAGCATTATATTCATGTTCAGCACAGCAAGATACTACAGATTAGGGCCTTTTTAAGTCAGTAATAATCTCACTGTTGACCAGTGTAATGAATGAAAAGATATGGAATCTCCGCAGAGAAAAAAAGGTCATAAAAATACCAAATAGAATATCCAGAATGAAAAAATACATGACAATTGAAATTAAAAACTCACTGGTTTGGCTTAATAGTAGATGGACGATGACATAAGAAAGGGTCAGTGAATTTGAAGTTAGATCAATAAATATTATCCATGCTAGAGAATAGGGAGAAGAAGATTGAAAAATATGAACAGAGTTTCAGAAATCTATAAGACAATCAAGCAGTAAACCAACCATAAACAGAACTAAGGTAATGTGTCATAACATAAAGTAATGCAGTGTATAAATGGGGTGCAAGATAGGAGAAAATAATAAGGTAAAAAAAAATTGAAGAAATAATTGCTGAATATTTCCCAAATTTGATTAAAAAACACAAACTTACACATCAGATCCATGAAGTTCAGTGACTCTCAAGCAGAAAAAGGAAAGAAACCACACCATGTCCTCTCATGGTAAAACTGCTAAAAACCAAAGTTAGAAAGAACATTTTGAAAACAGGTGAGGAAAATGGAGCTTAATCTATAGGGGAACAATATAACAATGACTGGCTATCCTCAAAAATCATGGAAGCCAGAAAACAATGAAAACACCACCTCTAAGGTGATGAAGGGCAAAGGTGTCAAACCAAGTTCTCTATTGACAAAAATATTACTCAAAAATGAAGGAAAAATAAAATAATTTCACATCAATGATACTGAGAAAATTTCTCATCAAGAAACATTTCCAGCAAGAAATGGTTAAGGAAATGCTGAAGGAACATGACTCCAAATGGAAACTTGATTACAGAAAGGAATAGAGAGCACCAGAAATGGCAAATTTGTGAATAAAGACTGTTTTTCTTTCTTGATGTTTTTTAAAGACATACAACTAATTAAAGTAAAAAGTATAATCTCAGGGATTTATAACACATCTAAGCTTAAGATATATGATAATAAGAGCACAAAAGATGCCGTAGGACTTTGGCAAGTAATAGGAGTGCTAAGTGAAACAGCTATTACTAAGTTTTCCTATTTAATGTGAAATGAAACAATATTTATTCTAATTTCTGTGATAAACTAGTGATTCCATGGCATTCCCTAGAAAATTAATGCAAAGACATATGGCTCAAAACTCAATAGTGAAATTAAAACAAAATAGTGAGAATTATTCAATTAACCAAAAAGAAGACAGGAAATGAGACACAAAGGAACAAAACCCAGATTGTACCAACAGAAATAAATACCAAAATGGTAGTCTATGTTCAATAACATCAGTAATTATATTAAAATTACATGGTCTGACACTTCAATTAAAAGAAAGATATTGTAAGACTGAATAAAAACCAATACCCAATTACATGCTGTCAACCAAGAGACACACTTTAAATATAAAGAAACAGATTGAAAGTAAACATCAGAAAAGATACAGCATGCAAATACTAATCAAAGAACTTTGAAGTGGCTCTATTAATATTACACAAAGAAAGTTCAGGACAAAGAATATTACATTTCATAATGATAAAAGATTTTAGCAGAAAGACATATAATAAATTTGTATGTATCTAATTACCAGCCTTCAAAGTATAAGGGAAAAAAAAGAACATATCAAAATTAAATGAAAGAGAGAAATAGACAAATTCATTATCACCTCTCAGTAGTTGATAAAAACTGAGACAGAAGTCAGCAAGGACACAGAAGATCTTAAAATGACTATAAATCATTTTGATCTAATTGACATTTACAGAATACTATGTTCAACAAACTACAATATACATATTATTTTCAAGTGCACACAAAATAATCATCAAGATAAAACACATGCTGGGCCACAAAATAAATCTCAATACATAAAAAGACTGAAGTCTTTCAGAGTTTGTTCTCCAATAACAACAGAATTAAATAAGAAATTCAATATAAGGTATATAGAAGAGCCTTAAATATTTAGAAACGAGATAAGACACTGCTACAGTAATGGGTCAATGAAGAAATAACAGTGAAATTAGAAAATATTTCATACTAAAAAGTAGTAAAATGCAAAATATCAAAATGTGTGATGCAGCTAAAGCAGCATTACAGGGAAATTCATTCACATAACATCGTATTAGAGAAGAAGAAAGTTTTAAAACTAACAATCCAGGTTTCCAGTATAAGAAAAATGAGCAATTTAAACCCTAACTATATAGAAGAACAAAAAAAAAAATAAAGATTTGAGCAGAAGTATAAAACAATAAAGAAAACTTACAGAGCCATAATTTGGTTCTTTGAAAAGATTAATAAAAGCCAAATTGAACCTCTAACAACACTGATTAAGAAATAAAAGAGAGAAAACACAAGTTACTGTATTACAAAAACATAAATAACATGTATCAGGGTGTATATTATTCCTACAGTTACTCCCAAATATTAAAATGATAAAAATGATATATTACATTCAGGTTTATACAATAAGTTTGACAATTTAGATGAAAAAAAAATAAATGAAAAAAAGGAAACAAATGTAACAGAAAATCTGAATAGTCCTAAATGTGTCTAAGATTCCTCTAAAACCTCTTACAAAGAAAATTCTAAATGCAGATGGTTTCTCTGTTGAATTTTATCAAAATTAAGGTGCACATAATGCCAAGCTTATTCATATGCTTTCAGACCAGGAAATAGAGAAAAGAACATGTTCCACTATATTTAATGAAGTCACCACAAACCTCATTCAAAAATCTGACAGTCTTTATAGTAAAGAAAATTACAGACAAATATCCCTCATAAACATAGATACAAAAATCATAAATGAAGTATGAACACTATAATCCTGCAAAAAAGATAATCATCTTGACAAAGTAGAGTTTGTTCCGGGAATGTAAGGTTGTTTCAGTGTTTGGAAATCAATATATTTCACCACATTAACAGAGTAAAGAAGAAAAATAATATGATCATTTCAATAGAAGCAGAAGAAGATTTTGACAAGTCAGCACCCATTCTTGATTAAAATACTCAGCAAATGAAGAAAGGTGCTTCTTCAAATTGGAGAAGAGACATGACTGAAAATTTTATGCTGCTGCTTATACAGAGACATTTTCTGGAAGACCCCTGGTGGCCATGGGTGACTATTTAAGAATGTGGGGGAAATGTTCTAAACTCATTTGTCAAGCTGAATATTTTCCTCCTCTTATATCTGAAAAAGAGATATGATAAAAAAATTTTACCTGTATGATGAGTTTGACAGAAATATTGCTCATTGCCCTAAATAATTTCTGGAAACCACTAAGAATGAGACCCCTTAACCAAAATTTAAAATGTGCATATCATTCAACAGAACACGCTTTTCTAGTTTTTTAACTCACAGATATAACAATGTGTATAAGGATAGTCATTGTAGCACTATGTACAATGGAGACAAGTAAGAAAAACTAAATTTATTCAATAGGATATTGCTTATGTAGTTTATGGAATACTGTGGAAAATGCTTACTATGGATACTGCATAACCATTAAAAAGAAAGGAGTTGCTCTGAATGTAATAATATCCTTAACATAATTTTTTAAAAGGATCAAGTTGACTTATAAGATTTATAGTACAAGCCCCCTTTTATTAAATAATGCTATTCACTTATAATTATATGTAAAATTAAAACCTGAAAGGATATACACCAAAATTCTGATCAGACCCAGCTCTGTTGGTGGTAGCATGGGTAATTTTTAATTTCTTTACAATCTAATTTTCTAATTTTTCTATAAAAAAGCATGTTTTAAATAGTGAGGCACCAATTGTGCAAAAGGAGCACAATATTGTTCTCCTCACTGGGAGAGAGGACAGTGGCTCCATTGGAAGCCCAGCTCTGTGACCTGGTCCTGCTGAGGCTTCCCCTCAGCTCCACTGAGATTATAGCATGTTCCACAGGAGTCATTGTCCGCGTCTGCTGCTTACTCTATGCTGATGTGTATTGTTCCTTCTAGGCCCCCGTAGGTCTTGTGTGTCACACAGTAAATGGGGCAGAGCTTGAAGTGTCACACACACCCTCCATGCCATACCCCTTGCACACACATCTGGTACTAATGATGACTGAACACCTCCCAGGGACAGAGTCCTGGGCTGGTACGGCCTTTACATGTATGATTCTTAATCCTTCACCAAACCATGAAAAACAAGCGAAATTTAACATTTTGTCGAATGTATCAAACACTTTTCTAGGGGCTGGAAATACACCATTGATAAAAATTACAAAGATCACAATAATGTAAAAGACATAAATAATAATAATAATAAAATATTTTTAAAAAATGACAAAGATCCCTACCCCCTGGAGTCAACCTTTCTTTCACGGAGAGCCAGGCAATACCCATCATGAAAACGACACTGTGAGTAGTTAACAGTGAGTACCTCGTATGGCTGTGGGGAGTAGCTACTAGAGAAAAACCGAGCAAGATAAGTGACTTGGAAAATGTTGGAGGAGGTTGACAATTTGAGAAGGAAACATTGGGCAAACACTTGAAGGAGATGAGGGTGTGAGTCATGCGGATATCTGGGCGAAGACTGTTCCGGGTACAGGGAACAGCCAGTGCAAAGGCAATGAGCCATGGAGGCGGGGTCCAGAGGAAGAAGCAGAGTAGAAAGAGATGAAGCCTGAGAGGGAACAGAGGACCTGGTCCTCGGAGGAGGCCTTTGGGGAGAGTGTAAAAACTCTGGCTTCTATTCTCAGTGAAACAGGAGCGTTCGAGGAGGTGAAATACAGGCGCGTCCTGATCTGACCTGTGCTTTAAAAAGATCACTCAGGCTCTGGAGGGAAGTCAAGGGGAAAGCAGGAGGCCAGTAGGAGGCTATTGCAGTAATTCAGGCTTGGCCAGTGTCGTATTCCCACACTTAAGTCAGGAAATTGAAACTCAATGGGATAATCTGGCTCACAGTTCCCCGGCTCCTAGTGGCTGAGTTGTGATTTGAACCAGAACCATCTGACTCCAAATCCGGCATTCCTTTGCCCAGAAAAGAAAACTGGACTCGTGTTTGTTATGAGGGCCTCTTTATTGCTGGTCCCCGCCTCCGTGGAAGACTTTCACTCCTGGCCCTATTTCCTGTCCCTCGCTCACCCTATACTCTGTCCTTCCAACTCTCCTGCCCCCACAGCCAATCTGACAGAGACACTCACCATTGCTGGAAATGCCAGTTCATTCTAGTGGTTGGTTTCAAGTGTTCCCCTAACAGTTAAAACAGCGTGGGTGGCAGGTGGCAACAGTTTAGGATGGAAAACCTGCAGCACTAGCAGATCAAGACAGCACCCTAAAATCACACCGCAGGCTGAGGTAGATCCTCCTTTTCCACCTCCACTGCCTATTTAGCACCCCCTTACCTGCTGGGCTGGGCACTGGATGTTCTCCGAGAGTGCACTTGATGACCAGTGATTGGTTCCATAGAGGGTGCTCGTGTCCCTTGGCAAGGGTGAGCGCTGCAGCAATCTAACAAAGCTCCGGTGAGTAATTGTTATTTTCTTGCACAATATCCATCAGGAGACAAGTCCTGGCATTAATCTTGTTGCAAGTGATCGTTATCTGGTAGCAATGTTCTTCCCACTGACAGTGTCTTCTAAATAAGGGTCAGTCATCCAGCAGTCTGTCGGCCGCTGATTTCTTCCTGTGGGATAAACCACATTCAAACCGAGGCAGTTGGGGCACTGGATTGGGGTGGGTGTCAGGGAGAGAGAAAGGCAATTAGGGAAGGCGGTCCTTCCTCAGACAAATTAGCCTAAACTTTGATGCTGACAAATGTCTGTTGAATGAATGTTTGGGAGAAGATGGAAGACAATTCCAGGGAGAAGCCTCATTTCCACTTCAGCAAATCTTCATACATAAATGTAACAGACCACATAGTAAATTACCTGGCTGGTGACGTCCTGAGTGCTGAGAGGGTGAGAAAAGGTTCTTGTGGCTCTTGATCTCTGTCGTTCATCTTCCTACCATCAGACTAGAATCTGGAATGGGGGAGAGTCGGGAGCTCAGGATGAACTGCCATCCATCTAGCCGGAGACACGGCATCAGAAGGCCCAGGTTCAAGACCAGCCCTGCCAATTGCTGGGTTCTGGACCTTAGACTAGTCTCTATACTTCCAGGAACCTTGATTTGCATATCTGCTTATTGATAATGGAAACAGTCACTTTCTCACAGGGTTGTTGTGACGATTTGAGGGGAGCATAACATGAAAGAGATTGTGTCGACCACAGAGCAAGCTGTGCGTGTAACTGCTGTTCCTGTTCAGGACTAGTGGTTGAGTAGGTGCTGCTTGTCTTGTTAGTTATTTTACTGCTTTTGATCGTAGATGAAGGCTACAGTCTAGGTCAAGAGCCCATGAACTAACAGAGCTCTTCATGGAGGAGGCTGTCCAAGGCTACAGGAATTCAAGAGGAGTATCTGACTTGTGTGCCCTCGTGGGAGCTCAAAGATTTGCATTTGGACCAACTGAGCTCAATAGAAACCAAGGTACAATCGTGATCAATGTATGGTTGATCATATTTTTTGGGGACCTGTGCTTACATGCCACAGGCTTCTACAACATCACGTCGTTTAACACTCCATAACATTCTGAGCAGAGGGTGCCCTCATTTTAGGATGAACAAACTGAAATTTGGAGAAGCCTAATGACCTCTCCATTGTGTTCAAGATAAACCCAATGACAAGATAGTGAAATGGGTCCTAGCTGTTCATCCCCAAGACTAGGGCCCCTCTCCAACCCCAACAAGAACATAACCTGGTGCTTTAATTTGTCTCCTATGGGAAGTGGAAATCCTTGCCTCCCTTTCCAGACAGCTGAGGCGCTGCGTGGCTTCTGCATGCCCATTCTGCTCTATTCCCAAAGTCTTTGCTACCATTGGGTGTGAGGACAAATAAGCTTGGGGGACATGGAAATTGAAAACCCCAGGGAGAAATGCAAATCAAAATCATAAGGAATATCTTCTTCCAATCAATAGGGTGTTTTCTGTGTTGGTCTTTTTTCACTTTGCAGGAGTTTTTTAGTTTGATGTAGTCCCATTTGTTTAGTTTTGCTTTTGTTTCCCTAAAGACATGTCCCTGAAGACATCTCTAAGGCTGATAATAAAAACTATCATTTATGCTTTTTTCTAAGTTTTTTTTTTTTAGTTTCAGATCATGCATTCAAGTCTTTAATCCATTTTGAATTCACTTTTGTGTATGGTCTAAGGGGGTTGATAGGGGTTAACAGCTGGATGTGGTGCATGGTAACTAGACCTTTGGTAGTGGGTGTGGTGTGATAGATACACCTATGGCGGGCGAAACCATACTCCTGAAACTTACATGGTATCGTAAACCAAGGGTCCCTCAATAACAAAAGGTTTTTTGATTAAAAATTAAACTTATTTTTAAAAACCCATAACAAAATAGCACTTCAAATCCATTAGGATGGTTATGGTCCAAAGAAGGAAAGTAACAAGTGGAGGTGAAAATGTGGACAAATTAGAACTCTTGTGCATTGCTGGTGGGAATGTAAAATGTGTTGCTGCTCTGAAAACTTTCTCACAAAGTGGAATATAGAGTTGTCATATGATCCAGCAATTCCATTTCTGGGTATATATCCAAAAGAATTGAAAGCAGAGAGTGAAACAGATACTCGCATACTCCCATTCATAGCAGCATTATTCACAACAGTCAAAAGGTGGAAACAATTCAAATGTCCATTAATGGATGAATGAATAAGCATATATGGAGTATGTGTGTGTGTGTGTATGTGTGTACACATATATGCCATGTGTGTATGTGTATATATATACATATATATACTGTATATATGTGTATTATAAAGTGTGGCACTTCGTATATGTTCTGCAATGAAACATTACTCAGCCTTGAAAAGATTGGAAATTCAGACACCTACTACCCATAATGAGCCTTGAGAATATTATGCTAAGTGAAATAAGTTGACACAGAAGGACAAATACCTATGATTCTGCTTGCATAGAGTAGTCCAATTCATAGAGACAGAAGGTTGGATGGAGATTCCCAGGGACTGAGGGAGAGGAGTTACTATTTAATGAATACAGAGCTTGCTGTTTGAGATGATGAAAAGGTTCTGGAAATGGAGAGCAGTGATGGTTACACTGTGTTGTGAATATACTCAATGCCATTGAATCGTGCACTTAAAATGGCTTAAATGCTAAATTTTATGTTGTGAACATTTTACTACAATTTTACAAACCCTCAGGGACAAATCCTCCACATGAAGAAAAAGAATGTCAGGCTACCAGACTTCCTTTCACCAGTGAGTCCAGAGTGATTATGTTTATTTAGAATCATTAACTGCTCGTCAAAGAAGGGGCAGCCAAAGACACTTGGGATGACAGGAGAAGAGAAACAGCTCTGGGATGTTAATACAAGTCAGCTAGAAGGAGGATTTGATTTACAAATTCTCAATTTTTAATACAGTTTTCTTCAGAGCCCAGCTTTTGTCCAAAACAAACAAACCAGCATCGTCATTCAAAAGCGCGCAAAGAAAACCCAGTGGAATTTGACCACAGGTCCCTTTAAGTCATCTCGTGATGAACACTTATGCCTCATGTTTCTTGGGTTTTTAAAAGGCAATGTTCTGTGCTGATGGTCCCCCTGGCTGTATAGATAATTGTAAAACAAACTCCATATTCCTCTGACACCCTTTCTAATTACATCTCACCTTCATTAGGCTATTAAAGTGATAGATGGTAGCAATTACATTGAACCCCACTGAAAACTCTCTATCTGTGACGCGCAGTGACGAGAACATGAGTTATTTACCCAGAAGGCAGAAAAGAACTTGGCTGCCTTGGCCGAGCCAGGGAAAGAGAAACCTCTTGCGGCCGCTGCCATCTGGATTTCTGGAGCAGTGTCGGGGGGGCGGTTTGCAGACAACACAGTCGGTGCTCACCTCACTCCTGGCCTCCGCAGATGCCCAGATGCGGAAACCTGAAACTATGATCAGGTGTTATAGAGTTCCACAAAACTATTTGAATAGACTCAGAAGAGAGCCCCCCAAACACTGAATTACTCCTAGCCATTCTGTGTGAAAATTAGTTGAAGGAAACCAAGTTGAACCTGGAGAAAAAAAGACATGGGTGGCCATCTCTGGTCATTCCAAGATGAATTAGACTTGTTACAACAACGTTATGTTAATTAATTTGTGTGAACAGCAGAATACTCCAACTGGTTTAAATAATGCAGGCATTTTGCCTCACGGGAGGATCAGGGACTCAGGGCGACCTTCAAGGGTTGGTCGATTTGGGAGCTCGGCAGTATAACCCAGGTCTCAGGTGCTTTCCATTTCTCCCCTCTACCATCGAGTGTCAGCCTCGGTTTAATTGGTTACGCCAGTGGGCTTGCAAGGGCGGCAGCAGCAGGAAGGCTCCATGCTCCCTCACTGGCTTCCAGGAGGAAAGCGAGCACTGACTTCCCCTAATTCTCAGAAAAACGAAGCCCTCCGCAAACATCTCTCATCACGCCTCACTGGTTGGAATTGGGTCACATGCTTATTTCTAAATCCTTGTGGGACAGAGATGGGATTAGCCTGTCTATTTCAGGCTATTCATGACCTGTCCTGGAGCTGCTGCAGGAAAGCTGCTCCCGAGAACGGGGGCCTCCTAAGCAATACTGGATTCTGTTAGAAAGAAAGAAAAGGGGGCTGATATTTGGCCAGGCTACCAACATTTCACTAGAGGGGAAAACCAGAGCCAATAGGTAGAAGCAGAGTTTTATTCATAGAAAGAAGAGCTTCTGGCTTCAGGAGGAAGATACACAGCATCCAGCCGCAAAAGCCCTCCTTGCGACCCCTGGCAGACACAGTTAATCACTCTACCACGGAGCTTGGCTGTACGGCCTCAGCATCCTTTACTCGGTTGTCCAGGCGCTTACTAAAAATAGAGATATCGCTCAAAAGCACCTTTCATCCTGCTGTTCTATCAGCCATTAGGGCCCGAAGATGGAATGCGCAGTCAGGGGAGGTAGTGAGCTCTCCGTCATGGCAGTGTCCAGGCACAGGCTATATGACCTTGTGCAGAGGTGCTGTATGGGGATTTGACCACAGGTGAAGGTTGGGACCCAAGTGTCCCTCAGTTGTGGTTGTAGATGGTTGGGGAAAGAAGCTGAAGTTTTGGAGCAGACTTCAGGTTAGCAAAAGAGGAAGCGTCTGACAGCCTTGTCCTACCTCTTTGCTTTTTCTCCATGGTTCTGATGCTTCGGGGTCCTTCCGTGAGCTAGTCCCCCAGGCACCACAATTCTGCTCCAAATCACCCATCCTAGTCCCCAAATTCAGTGCTTTTATCTGAGGCTTTGATTTGTGCATATTCCTTTCTTGAGGTTTCAAACTTTGGTTCACATTAAAACACGCACCAGAGATGCATCATGGTCATTTTACTGATTCTTGTACCTGAGAGGTTGGTTGCCTTGTTCAAGATCACACAGCAGGTTGATGGCAGGGCTGAGACCCGACCTTGGGTCTCCTCTCCTCTGGAAGCACTGGGCTGCTGGCCTGCAGGCAAACCCATGATGGGGGGGTACAGGCAGTAGGGGATGGAAGAACCTCCTCATGACCCAAACGGTGCGGTTCTCATGACCCAGAATGGCTACTTGTGGGAGCCAGAGAACTAACAACCACGAGGGTGGGGGTCTTCTGCTGGCCTTCGCTTCTCCGTGCACAACTGCGTCTCCTATGTCCTATAAGTGGGAGATGCTGGCACAGCTGAGATACCGTGGGGCTGAGAAAGGTGGAGGCAGTTCCTGCAGCTTCTCCCTCTGGAGCAGACACTCCAGATCATCTGAGGTGGGACCACAGTGGCTGCATCTTTCCGTTGGCCCATGGAGCCTATCCCCTCACAGAGCAGAGGTGGCAGGAACGGGAGGTGACCTGGTATTAAGGTGACATCTTACAAAGAAACACGGCGTCTGCATCCCTGCTCTGTCTCTTCTCCAAGCCAGCTTTAACTTGTAAAATCACAGAAGAGACCAGCAAAATGTAAAAGGAGAACCTGAAGGGACTCTTCAGGAAGAAACTCTATACCTCAAGTAGCGTATTGCGCCCACGGTGCTCCACCACGGGCTGGGGCAGCACTTGATGCACCTAACGGGGTGGCACTGCTGGCCATGCTGCAATGCTCCTGCTCCCGCCAGCTCCACGGGATGCTGCTAGAAACTCAACAGACCTGTCTGCACATTCACAGTCTACCTCCACTTTGTAGACATTAAAAAATATGTATCTGATGGCCTGAATGAATGATAACCCCTTCTATAGCTGAGAAGACCCCATGTATGCATAAAGTATGTGAACCCCCCTGTTGATGGACTAAGACAGCGTGTGACTTACAGGTAGGCCTGGGACTTATGTCTTTCACCTGCTAGGCTGGTTTGGGGACAAGACTAGATCATCTCTGCTCTCTCCCGTGCTCTCGAGTATTTAAAAAGCCAGATTCTAGATCGACAGACTAGTTCTAGAACTGAGCTGTCCAGTAGAACTTTCTGTGACAATGGGAGTGCTCTACACCTGGGCAAGTGCAGTAGACATTGGCCACATGGGGCCGCTGAGCACTTGGAACGTGGCTGGTGTGGCTCGACCAGCCGAGACTTTAATTCTCGTGGCCGGTGCCTGCCATATCTGACAGCACAGCCCTAGAGCTCCCCTTCCCTGAGTCCCAGTGCCACCACCCTCTGCCGAACCTCCACACAGCCAAGTTTATGCACTTGACTTGTGTAATTGAGGGTGTACATTGGGCGGCAATGGCTCTTAGTGGAACTTCTCTATATCTCTTGGCAAAACACAGCAGGTCCCCCATGTACAGTCATTCTCCAGTTGTTGTGTTTCTTTCTACTGAAGGGAAATGAAAGCAAAATTGAAAGAGTTGAAGCAGAAAGACTATTGATTTTTAATCCTTTTTCATCATCCAAGGATTTCAAGGTGTATTCCTCATGTCATTCCATTCCTCTTCTGGGAATTGGAAGAAACTGACCCCGAAGTCCTGGGAAGCACCAAGTGCTGTGAATTAAACACACTTTAAAGAAAAGCTCTCTAGTCAACATCACTTTTGTCTCAGCGAAATGTTTGGATCTTTACTATTATTTTCCTTTGGGTTCTTGCCAGGAGAGGGTGTTTTTTTAATAGATTAAATCATGACTCCATTAACCAGTGATTTAGTTTCTAGGCACCTCATTCTTCTAAATTGTTTTCTATCATAATAGAACCACAGCACCACTGAGCTAGAAGACAGCGAGGCCACCTCCAGCCCCTGGAAGGTGAAGATGAGACGGTCACTGCTCCTCCAAGCTTTTGTGGTCCTTGTGGTATGTTCTCTGCGCCATAATGGCAGTCATCACCACCATCCTCTGGGGTATGTAAAATCCTCCCCACTTTCAAGATGGATAGGCAGCTCAGTTAAATTTACATCCAGGTCTATCCGGTTCCCAAGCCAAGCTGGGACTCTTCCCCTGTGCTCTCAGCTTCCCCGTCATTTTATGGGCAAGGGAAGAGAGACCCAGAAAGGGCTGCAGCAGCCTGGGCCTGCCTCACCCCCGCCCCACGTCTCTCTGAGCCATTCACATCTGTGCTTTGACCGCAGATCTCTAGCCCCGCTCTCAGCTTGCACACATCACCCTCCTTTCTTCTTCAGCCATACCCTGCTACCCAGAAAAAAGACCGAAACACCTTCATTTGCCATTCAGACTCCTCCAAGTCTGCTACCAACCTTCCCTGCCCCATCCCCTCCCCACAGTTAGACAAGCTCAGGCTTCACACGCCTTCTCTACTTTCAGAGTTGAAAAAAAATACACATAAACAGATTACATAACTGTATACTGACAGAACACCGAGATGTTTATCACAGCAATATACATTGCAGTGAAAAATAAAAACAATGTCCATGGTCAACCACATGAGAAATATGAAGGAGAAAGCATTTCTATTCCGTAGATGAGTATAAAACCACTGAAGTGGAAGGAGGAGCCCGTGACGTGGAAACATTTGGCTCCCCACAGTGGAAATAGCTAGAGGAAAATAAATTCTGTCTCCCAGAGCTTTCCTGGCCATATACACATTGAGCAAAACCAGAAATGGCTGAATTGGGTCCCATAATGATAATAACAACAACAATGGTAATAATGTGGGTTAATCAAGCTTCACATTAATTTATAGGTTAAAGTTTCTAGCACTTGCCAGCTCCTCCCTGAAGCCCTGAGTGCAGCTGGGAGAGGAAAAATCACATGAACTTGGAGTCAGAAACCATCAGTTCAAGGCCCAGCTGGGTCACAGGGATGTTAGTGTGTGCCCATCTGTAAAATGGGGAGGACTCTGTCCTCTGTGTTGGGCACAACTGGTAGCTGTTAATTCCCATAGTGTGTCTCTGTTGTTCCTTTACAAAGCAGCAACCCACTCAGGGCTTCTTCCAAGGTTGGGGAGGGGGGTGGGGGCTTGCGGGCAGCTTCATTCACCACGGTACCCTGGCAGGAAAAGGGGCCAACCACCCAGTTTGGACTTGCTGACCCAGCAGGCCAGTCAAATCAAATGGCCATGCAGCAGTGTGTCCACAAGGTGGCAGGAGTGGAGAGGCATGGACCCGCCATGGTGCGTGCCCTGGAGTCCTGTGCGTTTGTGCGATCTGATGAGCCAGGTATTTGAACAGCAAGGATGGTTAATAGCCACAGATACCTCGGGGTTCCCACACTTTAGTGATAATTCAGATGACCTTTTCCAGACCCTGGCCAATGCACAAGGCAATCACTCTTTCTATAGATGACTGTTACCAAATTCTCTCCCAATTTCTGTGAGGTCCCGGAAGTGTTCGTGGAAAGCATTGTGAATAATTTCAGCTCTGGACTGCTGGGCTCAAACACTCAGCCTGGAGCCTGTCCTGCAGGGCCACATAGCTCGGCCGCTGGGCCCTTATCTGCTTTGCTTTGCAAGCCCGTAACTCAGAGTTGCGTGAGCTGGCTAAGAATGACAGCTTTCAAAATGTTTAGGCAGCAGAACATTTTCCCCCTTAAATGAAATCCATCTAGAACTCATGTGTTTGTTTTATAATTTCTAATTAATAATATTTATTTTTGACTTTTGTCAGTTCGTGACAATAATGAGGTTATTTTGATTAACAAATAAGATTAAATTGGGAATCATGGATGACAGTTACATTTTTTATGTTGACTTCAGCAACTGATTGAAATCTGGTTTATTTTGGTTGTTTTGTATTAATAATGCATAAAAACAAATACTTCAGCACTGCTTTGAGTACTTCCAACATTTTAACTCATTTAAGCCTCAGAACTCTAAGAGATAATATTATCGTCCTCAAATGAGGAAACGGAGACCCAGAGGTCTGAATTAGGGGTCTAAAATCAGATAGCTGTGATGTGACTGGAGGTAGGGCTCAGATCTGGACAGCTGGGCTCCATAGCCTGTTCTCAGACTAATTATTGTTTGTCGCTGCTCCCAATGAAAAGCCTAATAAATATAAATGTGGAGTTGTAAATAATAACTTTGTATTTGCCTGCCCTGCAGACTCAGGCTATGTTTTAGTTAATTTGGAAGGGCATTTTATTTCATATTCTAACAAAAAACAAACAACCCAACCTTTAAAACACCCCATTAGGATTCAGGGAACAACTTGACAATTCCTGACCTAGAGCACCAAGGACATAATGAAGGGACAATCAGTTTGTCAAAACACGTGCAGAGGAACCTCAGGGTGTAGTAGGGACAAAAGACATTGGCTGGCATTTTACCAAATGGAAATCTCTAGTCTCTGGCATTACCAATATTCCCCATCACAAATCTTCCAGCTGGTAAATAGAATGATGCCACTGACATTTAATTGAAATGTCAGCACATTTAGAAAGAGCCCTGATGAAACTGCCAAGTTAAAGTTATCGCTGATGACTTAAGCTAAATGGAAACCGAAAATCACCACTAACACCCACCCCCTTCACACACACATATACACACTAGACTGTCAGACAGAGAGAAAGCAGAGCGTCTCAGCTGTCCAAGAGAAATTTAAAGATAGTTTTTAAATGAGGTTTATTCTAGCTATGAAAAACCATGGGGCAACTGGAAAAACTTGTGCAAGTAATCAGATCTGAGACAGGCCAGTGCCCGTGTAAATCAATTCAACAAGCATACAGTGATTAAATTGCCTTTGGAGAGTAATATTACCTTTCATTTATTTGCATAGCTTATGGTTTATGGAGACCGTGATAGATGGCAAAAATGGCCCCAATTCTTCACCACTCCCTGGACCTCCTCCTTATGCCATCTAAGTTTAATGTCCTTCCACTTTGACGCTGCACACAGCCATGTGACTTACATTGGCCAGTGGGGTGTTGGAAGATGATGTGACATTTTCAAGAGGAGACTTGAAAAGCATTCGTGTTTGCTGTCATCCTTGCCCCATGCCATCACCATTAGCACATGCCTGTGGAAGGGAGTCGAGGCAATTGTCCCAAAGCCCTCCTAGATCAGCAATAGCCAGTCAACGTTCAGGCACATAAGTGAGTTCCACTTGCAGTCCCATTCAGATGAACAGCAATGCCATTCGTGTGACCTACTGGTAACCACGGTCACATGAGGAAGCACTGTCAGGAGCAGCCATCACAGAATGAACCCCACAGACTCATGGGCTAATTCAGCGCTCCCCAACGTATGGCATTGTTATGTTGAGGTGTCCATTAAGCGTCACTAATGTGACAACAGGTATCTGATATGGAGAGACTTGCCATCGTCCCCTCCTTGGGGAAGAATGTGAGACGTGGGTTACGTTCCGCATTCAGACGAGAAAGTGGGGGTGCATGCGGGTTAAGCAGCTACCTTTATTCCCGCAGTTGCTTCTTCCCGGCGCTGTTCTCTGCTCATGCTAGAGCACTGCTGTCTCTTTGAAATACTTAGCCAACAGCATCAACTTACAGGCTGAACCATTTTTTTCCCTTTAGATCAAAGAGGCAGTTTTTACAGGTTGAAAGCACAGCAGATATTTCAGAAGTTCTTGGGCCCAAAAGGCAAGAAGTGTCACAGCTTTTGGTTTTGCAGACCCCTCCCCCTCTCCCGCCTTGGGTCCCTCCCTCCTGCCCAGGCTTCCACTCTGCTTTGAAGCTTTAGGTGCTCAGTCCCTGTCAGATGTGTGTTTCTCTTGCCACCTCTCTGTGGCTGATTCCACTTGCAGGCATTCTTCAAATGCTCCACACTAATCCCTGCCAGGTAGGTAAACCACTGGGGAGTTATGAAGAAATGATCAAAAATATTTTTTTTTTGACCTTGCAGCATTTACCTTAAAACTCTGCCCTAGCTCCCAATTTCTTCCAACTAAAGTCCAAACCCATGTAAGACCCTCCACAGTCTGGACCAACTACAGGTTTCCCACCTCGCCCCTCCCATCTGCCCTCATTTCCCTCTGTTTCAGGATCAGAAGTGCCCTATACTTCCTGGAGAAGGGGCCCAAGGTCGTGCAGGTAGGGAGTGGTGCAGCTGGCAAAAGCTGGGGTCAAACCAAGGCAGCTGGCGCTTTCGTCCATGATTTATGACTCAAAAGGTATTTTAGACTTGTGCCTCAGTCCAGAATTCCCTTTTCTTCCTTTGTCTTCAGTTATATTCTTTGCTATGGGAACACAATCACTTTAAAGAGGCGTTCAAGCCCTACTCACGTTATATGTTTATTCCTCTGTTTTCTCTGGGTGAGAAGGGGAAATGTCTGAAGGCAAAACTGCCAAAACTGCATGGTGGCCTGGTTCCTACGGAGCCATCAGAGGTGATGGGAAGGGAGGAGGTTATGTTCTACTTTGGCTTGTGCCCAAGGTAAGGGTGAGACATGCCAGGTCCCAGGGAGGTAGACTTTGCGTGTTCAGGAGGAACAGGACTTCTCTTTTGTAGAAACAGGCAGGTCTAAACAGATCCATTTGCTTTTAGTGGGCCTTAAACACTGTGCCCCTGAAACCTTCAGAGGCAGGATAAGCCCTCAGTTCCTCTAGTCTGTGCAGATAGCGATTGCATTGATTGGAAGTGTCTTTTTACAGATCTAGTTCCCCACTTGCTGTGAGTTCATTAAAAGCAGATGCCCTGTTTTGCTCATCATTGTATGTTTGCATCTCTCCTCTGCCAGAAGGCCTGGTGTTATTAGGAACTCAATAATTGTTTGCAGAAAAGTGAAAACTAAAACAAGCTATTGGGTGCTAGACTCTCAGGGGCTCCTCTGAGAAGTAAAGGCGCCTCCTGAGAGCCTTTGGTGAGTTTCCTAAAGAGTGGGGACTGGCAGGGAAGGAGCATGTGCTCCAGGCCCAGAAAGCCCCAGGACAGTCACTTAATCTCATTGGGCCTTAGTTTCCTGATCTGCAAAATGGAGCCCTTATGTGACTGGTATCATCATTAAACTGTCATTAAACGAAAAAAGAGCTTGTTTTTCAAGAACCTTGACACGTGGGGGAGGGGAGCAGGGTGAGAGTGGTGAACACATGCGTTTTGAATCACTTTCTGCAAAGGACTCTGGCATACTAACCTGCCCTCTCAATATGAGAATCTCTAGTCTAGGTCTGATGAAAGAGAGCTGGGCTGGAATGGAGGGGTATGTACCTGCAGTTCTAGAACTCAGAAGTTAAAGACCCTGAACAAGGTGGAGTTGACGCTCCGTATATCAAAGACTACAGAGAGCAAACGGAGCAGGACAGAGGTAAGAGGAGGTTGGGTGTCTTTATTATCCATAATAGACCTAGGATGATTGTAGGAACAGACCATGAAGATGTCATCTTAGATGGTTTACAGATGTCTGTCTGGGGGGAATCCCGTGGTCCAAGTTCATGGAGACTATCAGAGGAGTATGAGAGAGGCTTAGGGTGATGACTGGGGCAGCGGTAGGGGGAGGGAAAGATTGTGCAGGTGCTCTCATTAGCACAGGCCTTGGGAAAAATAACCCAAGATGGAGGACTAGGTGGTGGCGCTGGAGCAGGAAACCAGCAACCTTCACCCTTCTGCAGGAGAAGCAGCAGGCAGGGACTCTAACCTCCAAGGGAAAGCCCCAGAGGGCGTGCCTGGCAGGAGTTTGGAGAGACTCTCAGTCCTCTGGGCTCTGATGTCTGCTAGACAAGGTCTTCATCAAGTCTTTTCTGCACTACTGCAGGCGCCTTCCCCTGGCCTCTGGAACACCATCTCCACTTCCTTTTAGGTATCCTGCCCACCGCTAGCACCAAAGTAATCTCCCTTCCCTTTTCTTAGGTATATTAAAAGTATATGTAGATTTTAGGTATCATTATGTATAGATGTAGTACTCTTTGTAATTATTTTGTTAAAGGGAATTGTATTATACATACCTTCTGTATCTTTCTTTTCTCATTCACCCCTTCCCTGCTACCCCCGGGGGTTGGAGGGAACTCCCTCTAACTCTTCTTAGTAGTTCTCCAATTCATTTTTTTTTTTATGATTACACACTATTCCGTAATATAGATGTACCACAGTCTTTCCAGTTTGGGGCCACTATTAACACCAATAGCCAATTCAGAAAATTATACATATATATGTATATTTCTGTCTCTGTCAATGTCCTTAGAAACCACTTACTTATAAATAGGGGAGATTCACAAAATTGGGGTTGCTAGATCAAAGGATATATGAATATGAATATGAATCATTGTTGCTAGTTTCCAAAACAGCTGTAACTATATCTCTGTCTCAATCAGTGCACTCTTATCCCCCACACCCCTGCCAATAATAGATGTGATAGTTCTTTTCAACTTTTGCCAGTCTGATGGATGCAAAAAAATAGCTCATTGTTATTTTAATTTAGATTTCCATGACTATCAGTGAACTAAGCATATTTCGTGCCAGTTGCACACGCCTTTCGATGAATTGTATGTGGATATAATTTGTTCCATTTATTGTGATTTAGTCTTTTTGTCAAATGGTAATTTCTCTTTGCATAGTAGCAAAATTAACCCTTGATCTACCATCTTAGTTAAAAATATTTTTGTAGATCTAGTACACATCTATTCTCTTTGTTCTGTCATGTATGCCAAAATCATTTAACTGATTTTTTTTTATTAAGATACAACTTGCACACCCTGAAATTCACTTTTGAAAGTGTGCAATTCATTCATGTTTAGTTTATTCACCAGGTTATATAACCATCACCAGCGTCTAACTCTGGAACATACTGATCACCTGGAAGAAACCTGTGTGATTGGCAGTCACTCCTCATGCCCCTGTCCGCCAAGTGCCTCACAGCCACAGACCTGCTTCCTGCCGCTGTATTTGCTTCTTCTTGCCATTTTACATAAATGGAACCATACAACGTGGGGCCTTTTGTATCTGTTTCACTCACTTAACCTGTTTTTAAGACCATCTTGTAGCACACGTCAAAACTTCATTCTTCTACCTGGGTTCAGTGGTCCATGGCGGGGTCCTCGCTTTGGACTTACCCATTCAGCAGTTGGTGCCCATTTGGGTCGCTTCCACCTGTGGGCTATTGTGAGCAGTGCTGCTATGAACATTCGTATAAATTTTTTGTGCAAACACATGTTTTCACTTCTCTTGGGACTCTCCCACGGAGTGTTATTGCTGGGTCATATGGTAATTCTATGTTTAACTTTTGAGAAACTGCCAAACTAGTTGTTTTCCAAAGAAGCTGCATCATTTTACATTCCTGCCAGCCATGTCTGAGGGTTCCAATTTCCCTCCTCTTCTTTTTTTTTTTTTGAAAGTTTGTAAAAGGATTAGTGCTAATTCTCTTCTAAAACTTGGATGGAATGCACCACTGAAGTCATGTGGTCGCAGGCTTTTCTTTGTGGGATGTTTCTTGATTATTAATTCAATCTTTGTTGTGTCTATTCAGATTTCCTATTTCTTCTTGAGTTGATGTGTAACTTTTTGGAAACACGTCCATTTTATCAAGGTCATTCCCTTTTTCATGATTAATTTTACCAGTGTGAGTCTTCTTTCATTTTTCTTGATCAATCTGATTAAAGATTAATTGATTTTGTTGATTTTTCAAAGAAACCAACTTTTGATTTTATTGTGAAACCCCTTCATCTTTTTACTTTTTTTTTTGCTTCTAGAACATCATTCTCTTTGAGTGTTCATTCTAAATTTCTTCACTTAACCTTGTATTCCTTATCTTTGAGGATTATATATACATACTGAGTCTCTTGATATGTAAGTGGTATTTTTGCCTATTTCTCATTTACTGCTCATGACACTTGATCTTGCTTATGCCTCTGAAGTGCCTTTCTGGTCTCTCCTCATCTTCATTCCAATGGACACGCCCTTCAATCTAGTCTCTTGGTCTTTTCTTCCATTATAATATCCTAATTGCTTCCCCAGCACTCAGCCTCTCTCTCTCTGATATATTCTTATTAGGTTTTAGTTGTAAAACACAAGTCTATTAATGTCTTTCTGCTAAAAAAAATTTTTTTTAGTTCCCCACTGCTAAAGAATAGAGCCTCCCTGGTGGCGCAGTGGTTAAGGCTGCGCTGTGGAGCTGTTGGCAGCAGGGACGCGAGTTCAATGCCCGGCTGGGGAGATTCCCACATGGCACGGCAGACCTCTCCTGCCTCGCCCGCTGCTCCCCTCAGCAGTGTATTTCCTTCGATCTACCTGTGCTGTTCCCCACTCTGTCTCTGGTGAACCCTCTTACTGCCCCACGCCTCTGGCCTGTACCCCAGCTTGTATGCATAAATAAATAAATCTTTAAAAAAAAAGGAGAAATTCCTTAGTACTGCATGAAGAGACATTCTACAATCTTTTAAGTCCTTTTCAAGCTCATGCCCAGTTTTTCTCCATCACGCTCCCCACACTTTAGGTACAGGGGCTTGCCTGTGTCCCAAAGACCACATTATGCATTGATACGTTTGACTGATCCATACCTATCGCTACCCACTTGACTGTAAGCACCAGAAGCACCAGAAATCAGAGACTGTCACATCTACTCCTGTACCCACTGTGCCCCCAAACCAATCCCGTCATGTTGCAGGTGAATGAACACACAGCCATGCTCTTCATCTCTGCTGCTCCCTCTGTATGGAGTGCTTGTTCCCCATTCTCTCAGTGGCGAATGTCTGTTCACCCACCCTTTAAAAACTAGTTAAATATCAACTTATCCATCAAGTCTGACCTAAACACATTCTCCCCCAACTTAAAATTGGGAAAGTGACACTTCCTCTGAGTGCTCCTAAAACGTGTTCTCTAAAATGCCAGTCTAATACTTACTCTTCGTGCTAGAATTATTTGAATATGTATCTCCTACTTCACTAGGTTTGATTCTTAGCAGGGAGGGAATGAGTCGCCCTCATGTGCAGTTCAAACACCGAACTGCACATAGGCAGCGAGCCCTGGAAGAAGCTGGATTCATAGTCTGGCCTTTTGTCTCCGGCATGAACAGGCATTCTCCTCTGCTAAGCACCTCTTCAGCCTGGGTCCCTAATCCACATGCTGTTTTCTTTCACTGAAGCATAGAATCGCAGAATGTTAGAACTGCAAGGGGAAACTGAGGCCCCATAATTGGAATGACTTGGCCCAGGGCACACAATAAGGGTAAGAGCCAGGGCCTGGACCAGGTCTTTTCTCCTCTGCCACCTGCCCCTCTGGGACCCTGAGCAAACGGTCAGTGTCTTTGCCACTTGATGCATTCTCCATCCCCTTGTTGCACCCCTGATGAGAGAGAATGGGAGACAAAGTGTCAGGGAGTGAGAAGAAGTCCATAAACCAAAGAGTAATATGTGAATGTGTGCAGTCGTGTGTGTATATGTGTCCATGTGTATTATTTTTTCCTTTCCTTTTGGTTCTACTTTCAGCCCTCTGTGTGGATGTGTTTGTTTCCTAGAAGTGAGCAGAGAAGTCTCTGATCTTGACTAAACTTCTAGAAGATTCCTAATGCCTTTCCAACCTGGGCAATGGCATACTCTACTGTTCAAGGGTCAGAGGTGAGCCCTAAACAAGGAACAAACAGCTTTGAAATGTCACTAACACCAGGAGCCAAGATCCCTCCATGCCGTGGGAATGGTGAGCCTAGCCCCATCTCACTGCGCTGCCTTGGCAGACAGCAGCCCAGAGCAGCTCCTTGCCCCTGTCCTACCAGGCCCCCTGTGGCCCAGACAGGGAAGAATTGCTCAAAGGGATGTCACATTCCAGGATCCTCTAATACCAATTTTTTTTTAAAACTGCATTACCCTCAATAGATGTGGTTTTATTGTAATTGCTTGAAATTTGAATAGCATGCCATAACCATCCCTATAAATTGGACTTCTTGAGATTTATTAAGCTATTTATTGAATGGTGGGTAATAAACATTCAGGATTAACAGCTCTGAGCCTGTTACATATAGAGTTGCTAAACTTCCATAAAATAATTATGAATCAGTTGCCATGCTGACAAACCATAATTGTCAAAAGTTCAATGCAGACTCTGGGCCTTATTTAAAAGCTTGTTCTGATTTGCAGGTTGGAATATCACCTTCTTGTCTCCTGGCTCTGCCTCCTTCCTCTCCTTTTCTACTTCGCTCCCATTTCCTCTATCTTCTTCTCCCCACCGTTCTTCTTCTTTCATTTAAATACATGGAGGTAGTTGCATGAAGAAAAGCTCAGGGATGTAGGGTCAGAAAGACCCGAACTCAAGGCAGGGAGCTGCCACCTGCCCCTCTGGGACCCCGAACAATGGCTTCTCTCCGCCTTTTCTCCTTGGCCATTTTAAATTTTGATGTCACCACTTACGTCTTCTTCCCTTGTGTAGCCACTAACAAATTGTCACAATAAAGTTATTTTTAATACTTTTGTTTTTTAAATTGCATACTAGAATTGTAATTTACCCACCACATGTACAATATTAGTATATTCTCAATTTAACTACGTATTTACTTTTACCAGTGACATTTATTCTTTCCCATGTTGCCATCTCATTAGTGTCCTTTAGGTTCAGGCCTGAAGAATTCCCTTTAATGTTTCTTAAAAACAAGTGGTCATCAACAGCTTTAGTTTTAGTTGTATGGAAACTATCTGGCCTTCAATTCTGGAGGACAACTTTGCCATGTAAACTATTCTTGGTTAGACTTTTTTTTCTCTCAGCACTTGGAATTTACCATCCCACTGCCTTTCAGCCTGAAGTTTTGCTGAAAAATCTTCTATTAATTTAAAGGTGGTTCCCTTGAATGTAACAATTTGCTTTTCTCTCACTGCTCTTAAGAGTCTCTCCCTGTCTTTAACTTTTGATGGTGATTTTAATGTGATGTTGTGGATTTTTTGATTCTTCTTACTTGGTAGGTTTTGGGACTCCTGGATCTGGGTGTCTGTTTCTTCCCCCAGGCTAGGGAAATTTCCAGCTATTATTTCTTTTAATAAGCTTCCTTTCCTCTTCTCTCTCTCCTCTGAGACTCCTATAATGTGTATATTGGTCCATTTGGTGGTGACCCATAGTTCCTTTAGCTCTTATCACTCTTTCATTCTTCTTTCTTTTTGCTTCTTTTACTGGATGAATCTTACTCCTCTGTCTGTGAGTTTGCTGCTCCTTCCTTCCACTTGATCTAGTTTATTCCCGGACCCCTGCACTGAATTTCAGTTCAAATACTGTATTTTTCATCTCTGTTATTTCTGTTTGGTACATTTTTATGTTGTCTTGTGATTGAAATTCCCACCTTGTTCATGCATTACTCTCTTGACCACAGTAAGTATCTTCATGACCATTATTTTGAATTTTAGCAGGTGAATCACTTGTCTCCATTTTATTAAGACAATCTGTTTCTGGTGATGCCTCTTATTCCTTTGTTTGGTGCGTGTTCTTATGCTCGCCATTGTCCTTGGCTCTCCGTGTTGGTTTCTGTGACTTAGGTAGAGTCACCTGTACCAGTCTTGCCAGAATGGCCTCGTGTGGGAAGTGAACCTCTTCCTTCAGCTTGGCCCGAGTTCCTGGTTACGTCTCAAACATTTGTGCTTCCCCAAGCCTCCTTCTTTGTCCGTCAGTTCCCCTAGTGGAGGATGTGCCAAGGCTGTCAGTGCCCCAGTCAATGTCTAGATTCAGGCTGACTGGAAACCAGACCTCAGAAAGCGGCCGGGCAAGTGTGTAGTGAAGCCCATCACAAAGAGAAGCTGGGAGTGGAGTTTCCCTGATTCCTCTGTTGTGACCAGGGGCATGTCGCTGAGTTGAGTGCACATCACCAGTTTCTTCTTTATTATCATTACTGTTCCACGGACACATGGATGGAAGCCCCTTTGGCTATCAGAGCCAGGCAGTCTGGAAACCCATCACTGGGGTGGCAACCACAAACGCCACAGCACAAATATGAATACAATTTCCTTTCAGGGAGATAATGACGACTTAGAATGGGCTACAGGGAGAGGGTGGGGGTCGGTGGGGCTACCCTTCTATGGGTAGGATCCAAGCCAGCCCCTAGATGTCTTCTAAACGAGAAACCTGAGCCTCAAGCAGCAGCAGCCTTTAAAGTTTGCACAGAGACTACTTTGAGGGAAGGATTAAGAGATTTTGCCTGCCCCATCTGCACGGACCCTGGGGGAATAGCTGTGTCAAGCCCTTGCTGACTCACGAACACTGCTCCTTTGTGATAGTGTGGAGGGTCTCTTGGACACAAGCCTCATTGGCTTTCAGAGATAGATGTTTTGGGGACCTGTCCTTTAGGTGAGAGTCAGCATAAAAAGCATGAAATGTGGGGTCTAAACTCTGGCCTCAGGGGGAAGCTGGAGGTTGGGGTTTCTCTTCTGATGGGCCTTTCCTACCCACTGCAATGCAGTATTTTCACATTCACCCCTTGTGGGGAGTCACTCAGCTAGTTTCTGAATCTCTTTCAGAGGTAATTGCTCTGCATTTATCCTCATATTTGGTGTGTCTGGGGGAGGGAGTCCATAGCTCCTATCCTGCCATCTTCACGGGCCTGCCAGCGCTGTGATTATAGACAAGACTATGCCCACTGCCTTTATCCCCTGTTTGATTCAGATTAACTAACTCAACATCCATGGGCTTTCCCTCTTTTCTAGAATATCTCCCCTTTTCTTCCCTACTGAGCCGTGTCTCTCTTCTTCTGAAATCACTGCCTACATGCTTTATCTCCTTCTGGAATCTTTACCTTACCACCCTACCTAACATCACTCACTAAACGCTTTCTACACTATTGAGTTAGCACTTCAATATATAGGTAACCACAGAGAACAATAATAAACAGAAAAACAAATCTCTGAATCAATTTTACAAATAAAATATTTAATTCGTTGTTATCTACATTCCTGAATTATAAACTCTCTTCAAATTAGTGTTCTCCTAGACAAAGTTCTCTTCCATAGATTCTCCCCTGAGATGATGGTCCACATGTGGGACCTCAATCCAGCACCCCGAATCATCATAAAAGCTAGCATGCTGACATTTAGAAGTGGACCTACTACATGCTGACCAGCATCGTATCTTGTGTCTGCATAATACTCTCCCAAGGATCCAACTAGATAAAAAACACATTTTAAAACTAGTGTAAAAAAAATGGAACATGACCCACGGGGTTATCTATGTACTATAGCTCTGTCCTAGCGACAGATTTCAAAGCTGCATCCAAATTCGGTCTAGCAAAATCTGACTTAATCATAAAAAATAAAATCATAAAATAAAACTTTCCCAGGAAGGGATTTGTACAGCAGACTACAGCTCTTTGAGTCATCCCACTTAGACTCACTCTTTTTTTTTAATTATTATTCTTGATATGAACCCTTCTAGAACCTTCATTCTCACAAAAAAATTTTAAAACCCGGAGACAACTCTTTCATCCCTCATTCACACTCAATGTTATTCAGGAACAAGCAGGAAGAAACAGTGTTAAATTATGTCAGTCACGAAGGGTCAAGACCAGTCTGTCCGCAGGCCCTAAGGCCACAAGGCTGATTATGTGAGGTTTGCACTTGCACCTAAGTAGTAGGTTTGCACTTGCACCTAAGTAGTGACTCAAGGAGAAATTGCTCCCCACGTGAGCATTTCTCAGGAATAGAGCTGCTTGTGCTATCTCTTCAGCAGAGGTGCTTGAGGTAGATTTCAGAGCACTTTGCTAATGCATTTCCTAAGAAACAGGGTTTCATTTATTTCTAGTTTCGTAACTTGAAAAATAAGAATGCTGCATCTGCTAATTGGGGAGGGAGGACAGGGACGGGGGCACAGGGTGAGAAGGGAAAGTCTGGATTACAGGTTTGTTTTTCAGATTTCAGTTTTGGATGACACATCCCAGAAGACAAAAAGTCCCCAGAGGAGAAACTTGTGTTGAGGATCTTGACTTCCTGTGAGTCAGAGCTGGAATGAACTTCTGGGTCCTGGGGGTCAGAGTTTCTAAGCTGTGCCCTGGAGCCCCTTCTCATTCCTCCGAGTGCCCAGAGGTAGTGTGTCCAGGGCAGGCGTGCGCTGGGAGAAGTCTTGTTTGGAAGCTCTAATACAAAAAAGCAGATTTAACAATTCAGATCAGCGCTTTTATTTATTTTGGTAGTAATATACACACCTTAAAATTGACAGTTCTGTGCCTCTCATGTAAAATCGTAAAGTTTTTGTCCTTTTGTGACCAGCTTATTTCACTTGGCATACTGTCTGCAAGGTTCATCCATGTTAGAGTGTGTATCAGAAGTCCCTTCCTTTTTGGGGCTGAATACTACTCCATTGTGTGTGGGTCCATATCTATATCAACACTTTGTTTATCCACTTATTCATTGATGGGAATTTGGGTTATTGCCATGTTTTGCCATTTATGAATAATGCTGCTATGAACATGAGTGTATAAATCTCTATTTATGACCCTGCTTTCAATTCTTTAGGAGATGAAAAAGTGGAGTTGCTGATCCAGAAGCAAATAATACAATAGTGGAACTGCTGAATCATCTGGTAATTCAGCACTTAATTTTGGGGCACTCCAGGGGATACACCATTTTACATCCCCACCATCAGTGCACAAGGGTTCCAGTTTTTCTAAATCCTTGCCAACATTTGGCATTTTCTGTGTTTTGGCTAATAGCCATCCTAATGGGTATGATGTGGCCACTCATTAACGTTTTGATTTATATTCCCCTAATGACCATCGAGGTTGAGCACCTTTTCTTGAGTTTATTACCCATTTATATATTTGAGCAAATGGTCTAGTTTTGTCTCCACATTTCCTGTCTCGGTGTTAATGGTCCGGAGGTACAGGATTGGCATAGATTATCAGAATTCATAGATTTACCTCCTCCTTCCAATGGGGCCAACATTGTAATTCTTTCCTCTGACCAATCTTCTCTATTAATTTACTAGGATTGTCATAATAATGAATGTACCACAAACCAGGTGGCATAAACAATAGAAATTTATTTCCTCACAGTTCTGGAAGCTGGAAGTCCAAGCTCAAGGTGTCAGCAGCACCGTGCTCCTCTGAAGGCAGCTGCAGATGGGACTCCCACGAAAACACTCCGCAGCCAAACTCCAAACACTTACTGGCACAGGTGCCCGCTGACCCTGCCCACATAGGCGTCATGAGCCAGGAGTACAGTGGACACACAGCGTGGCCCATTGCTCGTGAGAGCAGCCAGGGGGAAGCATGGAGCTGTCCGTTCCCCCAGGAGGGCATTCTCCATTTTCTTTTCCCCTTTTTTCCCTTCCTCTTGTTCATTGTGAAAAAAAATTAAAGCTATAGAAACAGGTAAGGAAGACATGAATAAAGTCAACCACAGCCTTTCCATATAGAGGCAGTTTTTGTGACATCTTGGCTTTTTTTGCCTCTAGAATCTTCCTGAACTATTAACTAACACCGTTGAGATGATATTGAATATATTATTTTTGAGACTTGTTTTCCATTTGATGCTTTCACAGCATTTTATTAAGGCTGGTTGTTCATCAACTTCATAGTGAATATTATTTGGGAGGTTGGCAACCCCCTTGCTGATGCAGAAATCGAATCTGAGTCAATTCTTTGGTGCACTGGCCTGTCCTCTGTATTCACTTTGGGATTTTGTTGGGCCCAGGAGAGTTGGTGGGGGTATGGGGTCTTGTTTACCTTTACAACACCCCTCTCACATTGCAAGCCTTCCTGCCAGGCCACCAAATAGAGAAAACTGGTCAGGGCACTTCTTGGTACTAGGTGGGAAAAATGGGGATCTAGACCAGGACTACACCTGGGACAACAGTCCCTCCAGGGACATTTCCAGCGCCTTCCCGGCATCCCAGCTTCCAGGACGATCAGCACAAATTAGAGAGAAGTGGCTGGGTCTTGTCCTAAGTGCCCTGTGGGGTCAGAGATGGGGGGCAGAGCCCAGGGAGACCATCGCCCCAGCTGCTGCCCACACACCGCATGTGACTCTCAGCGGCTCTGTCAGGTTCCTGTTCATCAGTCTCATTTTTAAAGATGATTTAGCAGAGATTAAAGATTTTCGGTGACCTGCCTAAGATAAGTTAGGGGCCAGGCTGAGATGCCCATCCAAATGCAAAGTTTTTATACCACACCCAAACTTGCTTCTCAAGGTCATGGAGAAGTCTTCCTTGCTCAAGGAAACTGATTAGATATTCATGTATACTGGCAAGCTTCTCTCCAAAAATAAATATCCTGGGTCTAGTTGGTGGGCCGGAGGATATGGTATGAAAGGTAGACCCCTCCTCTGCTGGGCATGTCCCTCTCCAGCCTTGGCTGAAACGAGTCGCCTCATCCAACTCACGTGAATCACGTGAGGGTCAGCAGGGGGGCCTGTGCTAACCCGACGTTCTGACCGGATGGGTCCAGCGCAGGCCCAGCTGTAAGAATGGTCTAATCAGCTCAGGTGGTTTCTAATGTGCAACCAGGATTGAGATTTATTTTGCTGACGGAGGCAGAAAGGCTGATCACTTGCCCCCAAACGTACTCTACTTGTATCCTAACTTGTCACTGAGCATCACAAGGACCCGTGTCCCAGCGGAGCCCGCTGATGTGTGGGGCGGAGGGGTGGCCTTCTCTGAGGCGTGACCAGCCACCACCCGGGCTACTCAGAGATTTCTTCTCCAAGGACTGATCTCGAATGTTAGTCTGGATTCTCAGCGGCCCCCTCCCAATTAGATCAGAATCTCTGGGGTGAACCTGGGAAGCCACAGTTTTACCACCCCATTCCCACCCCCAAGAGGCTTATGCGTCTAAGTCTAAAAATGCTGCTAAGAACTCACTTCCAGGAAGCTTTGTCTGATGCATCAGTTCACTGATAAGAAAACTGGTTTTCCACCTGCACCAGAGTAGGGACAGTTTCAAGCTCCTGGACCAGCTTGCCCATGAGGATCTTCAGCAAATTCTTTCCAATTTTTTCCATTTAGCAGTTACGATAAATGTTGCTTGTGAATTGCCCCAAATATTTTTTTTTGCATCGTGCAATTGAATTGACAGATTTGCATAATAACAGTATGAGAGGAATATTGTAATGGTTAACATGATGCACAAACCAGAAATGAATAGAGATGCAGGATTTATTAGCACACTGCTCCTATCTTCACACTCCGCTCATTGTCTGATGGTTGTCCCCTCTGGATGAAAGTGACCTGTCAGCCACTGTCCTTTGGGAGGTTGTGAAGTCAGTCCTAGCCTCTCTCACCAGGTTCCTGCCCTCCCTGGAGCTTTTGGTAGCTCTCCTCCTCCTTTGCTATTTGGCCCTTGCATCCTGATCTCACTTACCATGCTTGTTTTTCTAGGTAACAAGTCCACTCCAAGCCGATGTTGGCTCAGGCTTCCAGTCCACTCCTACAGATGAAATCAACACCACCCACCAAAAGTTAGACCTAGTCTTCAGATTTTGACTCCCTTTGGCAGGCAGGGCAAACAGCCCCAGATGAAGAATGACCGCACCCTTCGCACCCCCTATGAATAAGGGGTAGAAATCTCGTTGTTGGAATGAGGCAGAACAAGGGAGGTTGTGTCGGCCAAGAAGACAGGAAGTGAACCCTTGGTCAGCGATTGTCGCCAACCTAGGTGCCTTTTCTGTGACCCTGAACCGTGGGATGCAATTTTGCACTATAGTTGAGCCATTACCCCCAGGTCCTTGCTGGCCTGACACCAGGAAAAAGCCCAAAAGAGTAAAGAAAATGGGTGGCACCCGGGCTCTAGAAAAAACACGCCTATTCCAGAGAAGTCCCCGCCTAAAGTCGTATCTCTTATTGAAAAAACATGGTCTCTCCTTTTAAGGTCAGCATCTTATTCCTCAGAGGGCGCTCCTCCCTTGTGAGCACACCCACATTCATTTTCTTCCCGATAAAACTATTCTCTTTTCAACTTTTGACCTCCCCTGAATTCTTTTTCGAGGCAAAGTCTAGAAACTGGATACAGCCAGATGGAATACTTTCTCACCCTTGAGACATCCCTGGTGGGAACCCCATTATCGGCATCGTAAGTATGAACCTATGGTGGGTAAAAATAGACATTAATAATCTTGTTCCTCCCCTGTAGCATCATCTCCCTTTTGATTGAATTGTATTATTTTTGACTGAGGTAACACAGTTCCCAACACCCGTAATTCAGAGGTACAAGTTTACACCCCTTAGGTGTATGTCACCACCCACCATCAAAGAACCCATAGTCCTCCATCAGTCCATTGGGCCCCCTTCCCGGCACTCTCCATCCCGACCCTCCCTTCTGGTAGCCTTAATTTTATGGTCAGATTTCTAGAGTTTGTTTTGGTTGGTTACGTCTGCTCTTTTGTTTCTTTGTTTTTTTAATTGAAGTGACTAGTTTACAATGCTGTAGAGGTTTCAAGATTATGTTTGCTCACCACATGAACCACCAAATGTCCAGTCACCATCCACCACTAGCCCACTCCCTCCACCCTCCTTTCCCTCTGGTAACCACTGCTCTGTTGTCCCTGTTTTCTTTATATGCCACAAATGAATGGAATCATACAGTATTTGTCCCTCTGACTTTCTGACTTTCTTTTGGATAATCCCCTCACAAATTGCAAGATTCCATCCTTTTTGGTGGCTGAGTAGTATTCCACCGTGCCTATCTACCATATTCTCTTTATCCGTTATTCCAGCATTGGGCAGTTGGGCCCAGTAGCATCTTCTTATCAAGGAATCACAACTATTTCTTTAACCACCATCTTGTAATAGTAACTGACATATTGGCGCATGACATCTCATCTTTATGCAGAATCTCTGTGTATTCCTCAGACATAGTAGCACTTGGCAGCTTTAACTTCCTCACTTAATTATTTTGTAATGATGGTAGCATCCATGTTAATGCAATTTTGGGGGTTATCTTTCATGGGTAGGATGTGTGTGGGTAGTTAGTAGTGTCATAAAGAGCTCTACTTACAAAGGATTCCCTGCTGACACTTGGTCCTGGGAGTACTGCCTGTCTCCCCAAGGTCTGCCCACCCCAAGGCGGGTCGCTGCCTTCTCTGCAAAAGTGAAACATTTCCCCCACCTGCTTACCATATGCCTTTCCTTTATCTTCAAGTCATTCTGCATCAACTTTGAGCACTTCTTATTGGTATCTGTCCCTATCCTATCCCATCTGTTACCTTTCAGGAAGAAGGAAGTGTTTTATATAAGGTCCCTGGGTTAACTAAAGAATGAAAGTAGGGAGAACAGCTTACTCCCACCCAGCCTGCCTAACCACTCCTTTGGCTGACCTAAGTTTTCTTGCCACAAATTCCTGAGAACTTGTTATCTGGTGATGTATTCAGAGACAGAAATAGCCAAAACACTGCTCCCTCACCTGTTTGTACCCATTGTGGCATCTCAGGCCACAATGCCAATAACCACCCTTGGCTTGAGCCTCCGTGGATCTGGGTGTCCACCAAAGGAGCCCCCCTGAGGGATGCTGGGACACTGACAGGGTCAGAGCAAGCCCTGTGTAATCCTGACACAGACATGCATCGCTAGGGGTATTGACTTCCTGCTCAAGCAGGACTTGAGTTTCTTCAACCCTGTCCACCGTGACCACACATCAAAAGGCAGAGAAAGGGCGCATTGCCTTGTAGCCACTCCCCCATTACTAAGATTTCCACAGTAGCAGCAGAGCTGATCTCTTCTTGGTCAAATGCTTCTGCTTTTCTAGTAGGGTACCTTGGGGCAACACCGGAAACACATTCTGCTCGTTTCTGTTGGTTTCTTTAATAAAATATATAGTATGTAGACTAACATGCTACCATTTTATAGTAGCAAGTTTGCTAAGTGTACAGTATGTAGACTCATTGTTACTGAAAAAGAACTTTAAGACTGTCAGGCTCTGCTTCCCTGGCCTGTGTTATCACCTTTGTCCTTCTGTGAGTGTGATGGTTTCTGCCTTGAAGTCCCAGCTTCTATCCTAACCTGGTTCTGCTAAACTTCCACCAGTCAGGTTCTCTGTCTGGTTCAATAATAGGCACCATTTGTTGAATAGTTTCTATGCACCTGACTTAGTGTTAAGCAATTTCCTTGCCTTTGTTTTTGTTTTTTTTTTTTTCATTCTCATAACGTCTGATGAGTTGGATTCTATTATCATCATCACCATCTTGTCATTGTGGAAACTGACTTAGAGTTAAGTAACTTGTCCAAAATTCCAGAATAAGGTGGTAGGGCTAGGACACTTAGATTTGAAAACTTGAGTTTTTGTAACACTTCTCTTGAAGAGGTTAGATTGGCCACCTATTGCTCTGAGGCTAAGGACGTGAGTTGCGTGACTCATCATCTTTTTGAAGATAGTTCATGGCACATCAAACTCAAGCTGGGAGACTCTCCAATTGCTTCATAGTCTTTGGCACCAATAAAATCACCTCACAATATTGACTTAGCTTTTTTCACCCACAGAGGAATGCAAAAGTACATGAATCTGTTAGATGACCTACTTAACTACTTGGCAAATACTCTGTATACCTGTTTTCCCCGTTGCAAAGGTTCCCTTTGTTGTGTTTTGCAGGGACATTTGGTTTTATCTCAACACTGGGTTTGTTTTCTTTAAAGTATAGGTTGGTGCTTTTCAAAATGAACAGAGCTGGGAATAGATTGCCCTGGGGAGACCAGGAGAATAGTAATAGGGAGGGGGTATGAAGAGGTTTTGGGGTTCTGGTACTGCTCTGTCTCTTAATCTGGGTGCTGGTATATTGGGTTCCACTTCATGAAAGTCATCAAACTGTATGGGATTTGTGATTTCTTGCCGTTCTCACTCCTGCATGGACTATCCACCACCCTCTTTTCTTGGTGGGCTTCTCCCTATCCGTCACTTCTTAGTCGGCCTCACGTGACTTCTCATCTGAGATGAGAGGTCCCTATTTTAGCTTCTCATTGACTTGTAGATCCCTTTTACAGCACTGATTGATCAGAGAGTAATTTATCCAGTTACCTTGGTGATAGTGGAGGCCTCTGTAAGCCATGGGGTGGAAAGGTAGGTCCCAGGTAGGAGCAAAGGGCTGCTCAGACCACAGCACGTGCCAGCTGCAGACTTTCAGGAAATACAGCTAGAAAAATACTGCAAGAGGTTACCTGGCTTATAGACCCATGCTGGAATTCTCTCGAAGATATAAACTACCAGGAGTTGGCTTCAACTGAGCATATATAAATGGGAGGGAGAACACCAACGAGCCAGTGTTGCCAAAAAAAGAAAACACTCCTTGGATTTATGAGGAGGCCCCCACCTGAGCCTTCACTGCAGCACAGCTGGCACCCACATTCCCGGTCTCCTGGGCCCAAGAGCACTCCTCTGAGAGCCATTTCCCTTTTGTCTCAATGCTCCCACAGACTCCCCTGGGACAACAGTTCCTGCTCTTGGGGAGTAAAAAATGTTACGAAATGGGAGAAGGTCAATTCGTCGTCATGAAGCAGAAAGCTTAAGTGATTTTCCTTTGGCCTTGTCTCAAAACCCCTGTCTGTGGGTGGGGTTTCCAGAAGCATCGCCCCACCGCTGTTTCTTCTGCAGCTGTGGCTCCTGCCCGTACCGCTGGGAGGGAAGTCACAGCAGTTTCTAGTGGTTCCCACCTCCTGTCTTGCCGTACCTATTTTATCCTTCTCTGCTACCCTTCTGTCCCTCGTAGGGGAGCCATTCAGGGTTCTGGAAGCATCTGCTTTGAAGGCCTCATCTCTTCCTCCCCAGCCCAGGGACTATGGATGATGCAGGAACTTCCCTGGGCCTCCACGGGCCCAGGCCTCGTGAGTTGAGCTCCAGCAGAAGGCGCGTGTTGTGTCTGGAGTGCCCACTCTCAACTTGCAGTTTGTGGCGATGGGACCCTGGTGGGGGCCGAGGGTGGCCGCAGGCTGCCTCCCTGAGTCTTTCCTCGAGACCCCCTCTCTGCTCTGGGAGAGCATTTGTTGAAACACCAAATGCCCTGAAGTGGAATAAAGAAACTGAATGTGAAAGTCACAGCCCAGGCAGCCAAGAAATCAACAGGCCCCAGGATGTTAAATGAGAGCAGGTGGAGTTAGGCTGGGGGCGGGGTATCGGGAGATTGACTGTGAAATCTCCAATGGGAGGCCTCAAGACCCAACGCCCAGTCACTGTTTAACTAAGGTGGAGTCGACTTGGTGTGCCCATATAAGGACGTGCCCAGGGGGAAACAGGTAGCAAATGCCAGCACTGCCAGTCGGGGCTTTCTCCAAAGACACCGCCACTCATCCTACAAAATTGCTGCTGCTGAGCCAGGCACCTGCCAGCGCCAGCTCCGTGGCCTGCGGGGACCCCACAGCACCCATCACACCCGGTGTCGGGCAAGCAGGTAGGGCGTGAGTGGTGACCACCCAGGGCTTTGGAGCAAAATTGCTGTGAACTTTGGGGGAGATATGAATTTTCCTGGAAGGCTTTTTAATAATGTGGATTCTGACACTCCACCCCAGAGATATGTGTTGAATAGCTCTGCAAACCAGGTATTTCTGATGTAAATGGCTCCTGGGTAGACTTGAAGATGAGTTGACTCAGCGAATCTAAACCTGGGTCATCTCAGACAGGGAGGGGATCGCACCTTTGTGTTCTGTTTACTGACAGCAGCAACCTTGAGGGTCACGTTGGCCGTGAGAGGTAGACTGAGCGTTGCATCTTGTCGTCTTTGTTCACCCTGTATAGTTTCTGCCGTGTAGTAGGTGTTCTGAAGGGAGAAATGGGGCCCAGGCCTGGCCTTTTTCTTCTAATATCTTGTTTCATAAGGACATGAACAAAATTGGTTAGTGCACGAGGCTTCGCGGCTGAGGTTGCATGATCTCTGAGATGCGGTGCTGTTCCCAGGGAGACAGAGCGTCAGCTGCTTCTGCTTGAACTGACACTCACCAGATTAGAGTAAGTGCAGGCATTTCCTCTCTGTGACTAGCTGGGTTATCATCTACCGGCTGTTCTGTTGTCCTGGGACACAGACAACTTCGCTGTCCTGCAGGTGGCATTAACTGGGTCTCCCTTTAGTCCATCCTCTTGAGTTATCCCAGCTGTACCCAGTGGGATGTAACTGTGTTTTGGTGAGTGATAGCTGCAGGAGGACACAAGTATTAGCACATAGGTTGAAAAGAATATAATCTACCAACCGTGTGATAAACAAGAGTTACATATAACATGAGCTCATTATCCCCACTTTGCAGATGGAAAAGGTAAGGTCCCTGGTGAGGGATTTGCTGCTAAGCTCATACCAGCTGCAAGTGACAGATCTAGAGGCACATTGTTCCTGGTGCCCTGTCTAGTTCTCTGGTTGGTTGGTTGTCTTCAGTGAGTAGCTCCTTTGGAAGAACACCCTAAGAAAAGGCGCTATCAAGAAATATAAAAATGAGTGGCCCTCCTGCTCGTGCCAAGCGCTCACTCTCTGCTTGGCCCCACCATATGCTCCCACCATTAGGGATGTTACTTAGCCTTTCTGGGTCCTGGTTTCCTCATCACTAAAGTGTGGTTTGAAAAGAATCTACTGCATACGATGATCGAAAAGGTAGTATTTGTACATAACAGAGTCCGGCATGAGGTAACTGTTCAAGAAATTTTAGTTATTACCATTCATTTTGTATGAGTGGGTTTTCTACAAAGCAAAGCTTAAGTGCTCACTTAGAGTGATAAAGGCGAGTGAGAGGGAGGGGTTGGGAAACAGGCAGGGAGGGAGGGGAGCCCTGCAAGGCAGTGCGTCACCCCCACAATGAGACAGGGCTGCTTGGCCAAAGCAGGACATCTGCACACCGGCTTTGCAGAAACTGTCTTGGAAGAGTCCAACCAAGAGGGGCTGCAAGGAAATTTATGTACCGGCCCCTCTGTCTCTTCTCTCTCATTGCTCAAAATTTGCCTCAAAGGGAGTTAACCCTCCAGAACTTCTGACTTGCACCATCTGGTCACCTTGGCAGCCATTGGAAAATCCAGATGTGGTTCCCCCTCTGAGTCCAGAAATGGTCAGCTAAGCCACTTCTTTAGTTAGAGCCATAAAAAGGGAATTAAGAGTTTCAGAAGTGGGCCTCCCTGGTGGCGCAATGGCGCAGCACTATGAAACTGTCCTCAGCCACTGCAGCACGAGTTCAATCTCCAGCCAGGGAGATTCCCACATGGTGCATCAGACCTCTCCTGCCTCACCCGCTGCTCCCCTCAGCAGTGGACTTCAATAGATCTGCCTGTTCTGCTCCCGACTCTGTCTCTGGTGAATCCTCTCACCACCCCATACCTCTGGCCTGCACCCCAATTCTTGTATGCATAAATAAATAAATCTTTAAAAAACAAAGTCTCAGGGCCTCCCTGGTGGCGCAGCGGTTGAGCGCTGCGCTGTGGAGCTGTCAGCAGTGCACGATGCGAGTTCGACACCCAGCTAGGGAGAAACCCACATGGTGTGGCAGACCTCTCCTGCCTCGCCCGCTGCTCCCCTCAGCAGTGTATTTCTGATCTGCCTGTTCTGCTCCCCACTCTGTCTCTGGTGAACCCTCTCACCGCCCCACGTCTCTGGCCTGTACCCCAGCTTGTATGTATAAATAAATGACTCTTAAAAAAAGTCTCAGAAGTGGAGGACACCAAGAGAACCTGAGACAGCACATATAATTTGTCTGATACAGACCAAACGATCATTATTCATATTTAGCGGACCTGTGCAAGACTTTATTGTTCCCTGGTCTTAGGGGGTCCACCCCTCTCTCTCCTTTGGAAGAGGTGAGACGGGTGTGTCCTTCACTCTCTCAACGCTTTATGCGGCAGAACAAAAGACTCATCTGCAGTAGGAGAGAAAGCTCAATGCGGAGCGAAAGACCAGAGCAGGACCAAGAAGAAGATGCTGGGTTTTCTACTGCCCCTGGGACTCCATCCCTTGGAAAGTGTTTCTGAAAGCAGTGCACATGGGCTACTAATTCTGGAAGCTGTTGCTGCAGCCCCTTGATATAAACGTTCTCCGGCCCAGCATTTGGGTGAACTTTGCCTCCTGCCCTCCCTGCTTGGGGTCATGATTCAGATTTGCACAGAAAGGTTCTGAGAAGGCTAAATCAAGGAGACTGAGGGCACCCACACTTCCAACTGCAGTTGCTTGGAAACACTGCTCACTCAGGCTTCGGTCCTGACCTTGAATTTCCAGGGGATTCTCCTCTAGCATGCATTATTTTTGCCTTGCACCTTCTTGAATAAAAATTGCTATGCTGTGATATGAGGCCTCACTTGGTGGCCAGTCTGCAAACCAGTTCTCCCAATGAAAGCTGGAAACACCCACCCACCCCATTTCCTCGTCCTGATAATCAGACAGGTGAACGACGCGATCCCCAAGAGGCCTTCCAGCCTCTTGTCATCTTTGAGGCTGTTATTGAAAGGCAACTGAAGGTCATCTCTTCCAGCTCCTGCATGGCCTCAGAGTCAGCCTATCTAGCTAGTAAACACAGGCTGAATTTTAAGAGCTGATGCAGGGGGATGGAGGTGAAGGCTGCTCCCACGGCCGCCCCCTCTCGCGATGTCTGTCAGATGAAATAAATGTGTGCTCCAGGCGCCTCTAAGTGGGCTGGAAGAGAGCCGGGGTCTCTGTGATTAACATTCTGACTCTGCCAGGTCAGCCACAGGGGACCTCTAAAACAGTGGCCAGGATCTTTGTTCAATTTCTCTCAGCAAAGATGTCCCCTTGGACTGTACACGTCCCCCCAGGACTGAGTGTCAGCCCTGTTATGCCCACTCCGGTGCCTGCGGGTCAGGCCTGGCCAGGACCTCCACGCAGCTCAGAGACCTGGCCAGAGCCCACCACAACCTGTGGACCGCAGGCCCCCTGCCCCACACACCTGCCTCAGGATCTGCCTGGGCTGCTGCTGCAACCGCACTGCGCCCCACCCGGCCACCCACGCTGCGTGCGTGGGGAGGGGTTAGAACGCTGCCAGGCTTTCGAGATCTGGAGCCAGTTGCAAGGAGCAAGGACTCAGAATAGGACTATCTTCACCTGCCAGCGCCTTGGGTTCAGTGTCCAGTGACAGCCCAGGAGACGCCCGGCCTGCGGGAGTGGGGAAAGCGGAAGCTCCTGGTGCTGCCCGTGCACAGGGCAGCCCCCTCTGCCTGTGGCCCTGCTGTTCCCGTCTGCCCCACTCTCCCCCTTGCCTTGTCTGCCCCCTCTGCTCCCCCCTCCTCCCCCCGACTCTCTCCAGAGCCCTGAGGTGTGCTGAGGTGGCTTAGGACTGAAAGTGGTTCTCGCCGGGGCTTTTTCCACCAGAGAGCAGTTAAGTGCCTTATTTTCTCCACTCGGGTGACTAAATTATCCTCGATGTGTTAAACAGTGCAATTAAACACATACACGCGCCTCGTGCCAGGCCCTTCCCCCACCCTTCCTTGTTCCTTGTCAGCAGAGAGTGTCAGGCCCAGCCTTCAAGCTCTGTTAGTTTTAATTTGAGTTGTGGAATTAGTAATGGGTTTTGGTGGAACACTGTTGTGGGAAATAGATCGCTCCTCGTGCAGGGTTTGGGCACCATTTCAAATGAGTATTTGTTAAGGGGGAAACCGTCCCTTGTCGAGTTCTGCTACATTACATCAGATTTATTTCCATTGTTCTGAAAACACCAGCCAGGAGAGAGCTGAGCGCATCACTCCGGGCAGGGAACAATTGAAAGCAGCTTCCTGCTTCTTAGGCTGATTGAAAACAAAATGCAAACGGGATCACTCTTTGTTGCTGAGAAATGCTGAGCTCACCCTGGGCCGGACACGGGGCCATACCTGGCCCCAAGGCCTGGGCAGCTGCTGTCCCTTTCCTCTCACGGCGCAGCAGAGGGCCTGGGTGGTTTGACGGTGAAAATACCACGTTGAAGAAAAGCCAGCGAGTGGAACGGACCCTGGCAGGTGAGAGTTGAAAGTGATCCCCCAACTCAGGGTTCTTGTGCACCCCCAGCCCCTCAGGGTCACCCAACCTGAGCTTGATGTCTCCACTGAAGAGGCCCGGCCCCCATTCTGCGGTCACTCTGCCATCAGCACTTGACACTGTCCAGCCAGGCGGCTGTTTCAATTTACATGTAAATTACTTGGAAATTCAGTTCCTTAGCTGCACTTGGGTATTTTAAGTGCTCATAGCCATGTGTGCACTGGACACAACTCGGGGGGCCCGAGAGACCTGCTGTTGGACGGCCGCAGGCCACTGGCCAGGGCCTGGGGTGCCCGCTGGCGGCTACTGGGCCCCGGCCACTGGGCTCCCATTCTGGGCCGGGGCTGCGGCACCTGGGAGATCCGGACAGGGTGAGTCCGAGACCTGCCTCAAGCGCCTGCCACATCATGCCAAGTGTTCACCAGAGTCTTCTTGCTTAGTCCCCACCTGGTGCTGTAAGCTGGTTTGACTATCACCATCAGCCTGTTTTCATAGGTAAGAAAGGAGGCTCGGTAGTAAAGGCATTGCCTGAGATCAGTCACTGAACAACGGGGTTCAGAGGAAAGTTTGCATTGATCCACCATGATCTTCACCACTGTTCTGTGATGCCTTTTTAAAAAAAATTTAAGGACTGTTGATTTTGTTCTGATAATATTTATAAAATAAATGTACATTCACTATAGATTGGAGAGAATATTGGGGGTGGGGAGGCTCCGATGAGAAACTTTAGTCACAAATGATCACACCGCTCCTGGATGACCACTGAGGGTGTGTCAGAGTCTCTAGGAACACACACACACACACACTCACAAACATGCAAACTGACTTATAGTCCATGCTATTTGTAACTTTTGAATTCATCCTTTATAATGTGAATGCTTATCCATATCACTGAACATTTTTTTAAAACATAAATTTATTTATTTTCTTACATCACCGTTAAATTTTGGACAATATTTGATTTCTTCCCTCAGGTGTAGTCCTCGTAGTTCTCTCACCACCACAGCACCTGTGAATTGTCATCACAGTTCCTGGTGCTCTTCTGTCCCCGCCCCCCTGTGTTCGTCTCCATCTCTGATCAGCTTGCAAGTTTTGTCTTTTTCCTAACCCTTTGTTCTGTTTCTCAATATTCCACATGTAAGTGAAACCATTGATAATTATCCTTTTCCTCCTGGCTTATTTTGCTTAGCATAAGTTGTGCCAACTTATTTTGCTTAGCATAAGCCCTTCCATGTTGCCGCAGATGGCATGCGTTTATCTTTTTTGATCGCTGAGTAGTATTCCATTGTGTGCATATACCACTTGATCCATTCATCTTTTATTGAGGCCTTTGTGTTGTTTCCATACCTCGGCTATTGTAAATAGTGCTGCAATAAGCGACATGGATGGAATTAGAGGGGATCATACTCAGTGAAATAAGCCAGAAAGAAAGAGAAAAATATCGAATGGTTTCACTTATAACAGGACTATAGGGAGGCCGGGTGGGAGAGAGACAATCAGTGGGGGGGGGGGGAGGAAGGAGCCGGAGGGAGGGAAGGGAAAGGGCACAAAATGGAATAGAAAAGAACACAAGG
>PVIJ01007595.1:0-17442 GCA_004024925.1 Scalopus aquaticus
TGAAAGTTTCTCCTGTATCAAGTCCCAGAAAGTTGCACCTTTCTCAGATATTTGGCTGCAACAAATTCTTCTCATTTTCAACTCAAGCAGCAGTGACACAGACAGTAGCCCAGACAGCACAGATGGCATCTCATCTAGGTCACTGATGCTCACCTCATGTTTACATATTCCAGACCTCTGCAAGGCCAGTCATCTAACAAACCAGTTGCCTGATTTTCGATCCCATGTAAATTACCAACCCAGAGATTCCTGGACAAAGCCACATACAGAATTAGATGAGGTTCGTGCTAAGGGTGATCTCCTTAGATCTAGTTCCATCAACATCTTGTGGCCAGCAGTTACCCCAGCACCTAACATTTCTGAGGTTTGACATTTCCCTGTGGACCACCATCCCTGAGACCCACAGAGTCGGTATTCTGTGTTGAAGAGAGTTCAGTTTTCAAGAGATAACTGTTAACCTTTGCCTTAAGGACTGAACTCATCTAATTTTGGTGAAACAAAATATCAATCACATAAGATTTGCTTCTTCTAGTTCCTAAACCAAATTCCATCTTCTTCTGGGATTCTATGGAGCAGCCATGGCCCCTTGGCCACTCTGCTGTTTGTGAGGCTTGGTCTAAGCACAATCAGCCTTGTAGCCATGCAGCCCAAGGTCAGAGGCGGGCACAGGCCTTCGTCAACTATATATCTTCACTCACACAAACCTCCAAAGAGGAAAACTCCCTCAGTTCTTAACATGGTATCTTGTTATTGACAACTTCAGAGACACTGTTTGATAGAAATTCTTTATGTGAGGAGGAAACTAGGAAATCGAAAGAAGACTGTGTCTTCCAGAACCCATTTCAATCTAGAATGACGAAGACTATCAGGACCAAAGTCTAAAGAACTTTTTCTTAGAATGTAGATCTCCTCAAAGGAAAAACAGACTCTTAGGGCAACTTAATAGGAGAGCTATAAGCTAATGAGACATCTTTGTAATTCCATCGCTGTTATGAAACATGGTTTTTGGCTGCTTTGAGTAATTAGGAGGGTATTTCTCCTGAAAGTTCTCATATGTCTATAGTAAGAACATCTGTCCAACATCTGCTAAGAGGAAGAGTGCACACATTGAGGAAAACTGCTTTTGTTCATGAACAACAAACCTTCAGTGACGGTCAACAACAACAACAAAAAAATATTTAAGCTTTATTTTGCTGAGATTATGGGATTTTTTTAAATTTCTGGCATTGCAAAAGGAGTATTTAAAATGTAAATGAATCACAGTGGTCCCGTTAGCCCAGGCCAGCTGTGCAGAGAGAACTAGACATCACTTATGCTCATTTTACTCTTACTTCCCTCCCTTGGATTCCTCCAAAGGTGCCCTCCCAACATACCCTACTATCTGTTCAGAGACATTAAGTTGTTGACAAATGAAACCAATTCACAATTTATAGATCCCTGGGGAAAACTACTTCCATCATTTCACAGAAGAGGGGTCAAACTTTCTATTTATTAAAAGGAAAAATAATATATGAATCTTATGGCCCAGCAAATTTGTTACTCAATATCTGGCTGTGTCACTAAGTAATTCATCAGAGAAATAGAACCACTAGAAGTATCTGTAAACTTATAGAAAGATGAGAGAGAGAGAGAGAGAGAGAGAGAGAGAGAGAGAGAGAGAGAGAGAGAGAGAGAGAGAGAAAGGAGAAATTGAGAGTTGACATTATACAACTGTGGGAGCTGGTGGCACAGTCTTTTTGTATGGGTTTTGCATCCATGTCTGATGCTACAGTATGAAATGTTCAGGTCAATCAGGAAGGGAGGATAGGGGTACAATGGAAGAAGGAGAAATGAAGAACGAACTGGAATCTGAGAGCCTGAGCAGGAGCAATGAGGACGGATGGGAATCTGTACCAGTTTCATTGCACCACCAGACCTCTCAAAGGAAAAGGCAGCACTTGTCACCATGGAGTTAAACATGTGCTGACCCCAGAAGAAGGCAAAGCTGAAGCAGGAGATGGGATCATGATTCAGTTTCTAATTTCATGAAGAAATTATGTAGGAGGGGCCTCCCCGGTGGCGCAGCGGTTAAGCGCTGCGCTGTGGAGCTGTTGGCAGCAGCAATGCGAGTTCGACGCCCAGCCAGGGAGAATCCCACATGGTGCCGGCAGACCTCTCCTGCCTCGCCCGCTGCTCCCCTCAGCAGTGTACTTCTGATCTGCCTGTTCTGCTCCCCACTCTGTCTCTAGTGAAGCCTCTCACCACTCCACACCTCTGGCCTGTACCCCAGCTCTATGTATAAATAAAGAAATCTTAAAAAAAAAAAAAAAAGAAATTATGTAGGAAAAGGAACTCTGAGGAGCATACTTTCAATTTAGCAAAGATGAAACCAAATCTTTCTGCACTCCCCTAAAGAAACACATGGCCATATTCCCAAGAAAGTGGGTACAGAATATGAATGTTACTTTGTATTTATTAAAAATTAGAAATAACTAAAAAGTCCTTAATACCTGGGTTATACCACATAAGACATACTGCAATTGCTACTTACAATTTAACCACAAACACAAACACTGGGGGGAAATTAAATTAAGCCAATAACAATTGTCTTGAAATTTTTTTCCCTTCCTTGTTAGAGAAATACAATTGCCTGGATTTTTTTTTTTTTTTGCCAAATTTTTAAATGTGGTAACGCAGTGTATTATTTTGTTTTGTTTTATTAGATTTGTATGGGAAAATCATCTACAATTCCTATGCCATCATTTTCCTTTTATTTCATAAAAATATGGATTTGTGAATATTAATTTCCTGAGATAAACTTACTGAAATTCACTGCAGAGACTTAATGTGCTATAAGAGTTCAGTCCTGAGATTGGATGAATCTATTTTTATGGGAACCATACAAGGCTAAAATATTTTACCTTGAAACACTTAAAATATAGGTGTTTTAGGGGCCTCCCTGGTGGCGCAGCGGTTAAGCTCTGCACTGTGGAGCTGTCGGCAGCGGCGACGCGAGTTCAACATCGCGAGTTCGACACCCGGCCGGGGAGAATCCCACATGGCGCAGCAGACCTCTCCTGCCTCGCCCGCTGCTCCCCTCAGCAGTGTATTTCTGATCTGCCTGTTCTGCTCCCCACTCTGTCTCTGGTGAACCCTCTCGCTGCCCCACGGCCTCTGGCCTGTGCCCCAGCTTGTATGTATAAATAAAAAATAAATCTTTAAAAAAAAATAGGTGTTTTAAATATGGGTGATGATATGAACTGTGAAGACATTTTAAAAATCATATATTTATGTTAATAGTTTTAATTTTCTACTATCAATTGCTTAAAATTCATTCATAGACAATTGCTTCCATTATTATGAAAGAATCAGCTTGTGTTCTTTCTCTTTTCTTTGGTTTCCAGATATGAGGGACTGTGAGACAAAATAAATCATTACATATTCTACACGCAATTCTCCTGCGACAGCCTTTCAAGAAAGAATTAAGAAGCCTGAATATTAATGCCAACAATCCATGACAGGAAAAGGTCATTTTCAAGGATAAAGACATTTTTGAATTGCATAGTTTGTTATACTTGCATAAAAACAATTTCAGCAATAAGGCTTTACTATTGTATATCTAATTTATGAAGAACGTCATTGTTCTCCAGTAACATCACTTAAAAAAGAAGGTATACAAATATTCGTTCTCTCTCCCTTGCTTCCTTCTCTCTCTCTCTCTCTCTCTCTCTCACACACACACACACACACACACACACACACACACACACACACACGCACACACACACATTCAAACACACATGCTGAACTGAATGTCAATGTTTTTTTATTTCAAATAACACACAAGTTTTTACAGAGAATACAGGCAAAGCTAGCCTAACAGTTATATTCTGAAGTCTTCCCTTGTGGAAATGACATCTATTTTTGCATTTGTATTAATTCTCTCAGTTTAAACTACCAGCACCATGAATATCACATAGTTTTGTGTGAGTATAGTTAACACACTAAATTCTGTATTTCAAATCACAAGCTAACCTAACTGGACAGCACTTCTTTGGTACTTTGAAAACTGCACATTCATTTGTGGGTGATAAATTATTCTTCACCCACTGATTTCTGAGCATTTATTAAGGAAGCCCCTAAAATATGAATCTTTGTAAAAGCATACAAAACTATCACCATCATCAGAAACATAGGAATATTTACTGTGTTGTTAAATATGTAACATTTTAATTATGTAACCCCCCAAAAATGTTTTTTTAGGGGTGCACATTCTGGTGTACTTGATGTCTGGGAGGGGTGGTTAAAATACTTCACAGAAAAGTATCTCTTCATATTTCTCTTTCAGTCTAGACTTCTAACTTCTCTCCCTACTTCTGTTATTTCCCCTTCAAATATTTTCACCATATAGTCACCAGCACAACTTATTTTAAACACACCTCATCACTACAAAACCCTTCAATGACCCTCAAAATACAGGCAAAATCCAAGTTTTCAGGACAGATATGATGTTCTCCATAATCTTTTTTTTTTTTTAAAGATTTGTTTATTTATACATACAAGCTGGAGTACAGGCCAGAGGTGTGGGGCGGCGAGAGGGTTCACCAGAGACAGAGTGGGGAGCAGAACAGGCAGATCAGAAGTACACTGCTGAGGGGAGCAGCGGGCGAGGCAGGAGAGGTCTGCTGCACCATGTGGGATTCTTCCCGGCTGGGCGTCGAACTCAGCATCGCTGCTGCCAACAGCTCCACAGCGCAGCGCTTAACCGCTGCGCCACCAGGGAGGCCCCTGTTCTCCATAATCTTATCCTGTGAAACTTTGAATTTCTTTTTTCCTGGGCCTTTTACAAAAGATTTATTCTTTATTTTTTAATTAATTTATTTATTTAATGGAGGTAATATTCGGATAGCCCCCATCAGGTTTTGCCAACACAGTACACCCAAACTTTTTAAAATAGGGCCCACCGCAACAGAAACATTTATATTATGACTCAATACACACATTAAATAACTGAAGCCATGGTTGCCTTTATACCACTCTATGATGCTGATATCTATTCTACTTTATTTCATTTTTTTTTTAAGATTTATTTTTTTATTTATACATACAAGCTGGGGTATAGGCCAGAGGCGTGGGGCGGCGAGAGGGTTCACCAGAGACAGAGCGGGTAGCAGAACAGGCAGATCAGAAGTACACTGCTGAGGGGAGCAGCGGGTGAGGCAGGAGAGGTCTGCCGTGCCATGTGGGATTCTCCCTGGCCGGGCGTCGAACTTGCGTCGCCACTGCCGACAGCTCTATAGCGCAGTGTTTAACCGCTGCGCCACCAGGGAGGCCCTACTTTATTTCATTTTTAATTGTCAGCCCTTATTGATTTGAAAAGCGTGAGTGTAGTGTCAGGGTGTTTTTAAGTCTCATTTCTCTATGTCCTAACCACACATGATACTCAAGAAACACCATATTAAATGTATAAATGAATGACCAAACAAACAAATGAATAACTCTCCAGAGATATATAATAAAATGTTAGTATTGTAAAAAACTTAAGGAATTGGAAAGTGGCAAGAAATAATTGAATTTTGCCAGGTAGACTAAATAAATATAAAACTCACGACCTGCTGTGCTTCAGTTATCTTTAGCCACATAACAAATCACCCCAAAGCTTAATGACTACAACAATATGATATATCATCTCTCATGAATCCGGGTTGGCTGGGAAATTCCTCTGCTGGTTTCACCTGGCCTCCCTCACCCACTGGTGGTTCCACTAAAATAAAAGGGCCAAGATAACTTCTCTCAAATCGTTAGTGGCTGGTGCTGACTCTTGGCTGGGAGTTACCTTGGTTCTTCTCCATATAGCTCCTCACCCTCCAATAAGCCTGAGTGGCTTCCTCTACGGAAGTTTCAGGGCAACATCCAAGAAGGAAATGACAGAAGCTGCAAGACCTTTTGAGGGCTGGACTCTGAATGATACACAGTGTCAAAGCAAATCATAAAACCAGTGCAGAGTCTGAGAGGGGAAACTGCAGTTACACCAGGCTCCTTAGAAATCAACTTATCCATGTCCCTAGTTCTATCGCCATTGCCTCCTACAATCAGGATCCTTCTCTTTTTCCCTTTATTCCCACTGTGGGAATCTGTAATGAGGAATGATGAGTGAAGAATAGAATGAAGAGCAGGTAAGTTCTTGGATATAAAGAGACACAAAGAAGTAGAAAGTTAAGGAAGTTTTAAAAAATACTACTTTTGAAATCTGGTTTAGCTAAGAATTTTCAATGTTGTATTTCGACACCCTTAATTGGGAAGTGCATATTTTAACTCAGATACTATAACCCTTGCAAACTGTTTTTGGTTTTACTGCCTGAAGCAGGACTTAGGCACTGGCGCAAAACTCCTTTGCCAGTATTCACTCCTGATTTGTCTTTCCTTTTCAGATCTTCACTCAGACTGACCCACCTGATACTGCTATATGTTCACATGGTGATTGAGCTCAATTTTTGTTTTACAGCCTGTCTTATCTTGGACTCCAATAAATACCATGCCCATAAGTAAGCCACAGAAAATTTGTGCACAACCTGATGAAGACTGCCTCACAGCCTCAGTTCATTTTCCCGACAGCTGTGATAAAAAAGACCAGACTAAGCATAGATCTCTGAAAGCCAAGCACAGGAATTAAAGCAAAATACCTATGTTTGTCAAGAGACAGAAGCAGAAATAACGTTCAGGTTTCTGAACTGTCTAGAAGAATGGATAAGACTCATACCTGAACATGCAAGGGGAAGAGGCTTCCAGGAAGAGCAGAACATGAGCGAAGTTCTAGGCCAGAGAGTTGAACTTGGGTTCCATGTGGCTAAGGGCTGGTTCCAAGAAGGAAAGAGTGGAAAAGAAGGTTAGAAAGGTAAGTTGTGACCCAAAGCAAATTGTAATTTTATAGTCTTTACAGACTGGAAAGGAAATGATTCCCATCCATCATGAAATAGATCCTGTCATTACAAACGTAATGATTGTAATGATGAAAACAATGAAAAAAAGCGATGTGTACTTTGCCAGATAAAATTCTGATTGTTTTCCATTATGGTTTCTGTAATAAAGAAACTGACTTCATTTTTGATGTTTGACTGCAAGCATCTTATTTTTTCTTTATTTTCTGGATCATAAATGCATAATGAGTTAATTTACATTAACTCAGTTCTTGACACATTATCATCAATGATTCATGCAAAATTTCTCTCCTGTTTGTGTGCGCGTGTGTGTGTGTTTTGCATTATTTTACTTTATTTCCCCCCTCTGAAAACTAAATTGGAAACTGTTTTTTTTTCCTTCTTTTTATTTAATGATGTTTATTGCATTGATTTACAACACTGAATTTTTCGGAGGATATAGATTCACAAAACTCTCCCATTCACAAAAACCAGATTGCAGACATCCCTTAAGTCTCAAACTTCCTCTTTTGTTCTGCCTCCCTTTCTGGGTAAACAAATATGAAAGCCCGGATACTTCCTTCTCAGCTGCGGGAAGGTTTGAAGCATGCAGACTCTCATCCAGGTTCCCCCTCCCAACTGCCACAAAAACCACAAAAAGTCACATCCCCCTGCACTCACCAATCATTCTGGACATGGTTGGGAGGTTAGTAATAAATCTCATACACTTTGCATGTGTCTGTGGTATTATGAATCTTGACATCTGAGCCAAATTTTGGATGGGGACCCACCCTGTATCTATGGAGTGGCTACAAGAACTATTTCCAGGCTCCTTTAAACAAGGTAATGCTCCTTCAAAACAATTCAAGGCCTCTGTTCCTTTGTGCCCATTGGACTATACAGCAATATGAGGTCCAATCATAGAAGGTCATAGTCACTAAGACCATCAGAATTTAAAATTTTTTCTCTCTGTGGCTAAAGGATCCACATTTCTTACAGTCAGGAAAAATACTTGAAGATAACTCCAAATATATGGCAAATGCTAATGGAACAATACAGTAACAAATGTTGTGGCAGTGCCAGCAGATATTTTAATAGATTGGAAGTAAATCTGTAAAAAAAAAAAAAAAAAAAAAAAAAAAAAAAAAAAAAAAAAAAAAAAAAAAAAAAAAAAGCAATACGTATATGCTTCACCTAATGCAGTGAGAATTTGAGGAAAAAAATGCATTTATTCAATAACTGTTTATCAACTATTTACCATGTACAGGTCATTTTGCTTGTCCCTTTAGGATGTAGAAATAGGTTATTTTTTTCTTTTTCCTATAGTTAATTTATACACAGATCTAACACAGGAATTCAAACAGGTGCACCTCAGGTGGTTAATTTGTCTTACCAAAGTTGAAATGAATCAGTGAATGATGAAAATGAATTAATTGTCACTTAGCCCATAATGAGTCACTTATGCTCAAGCCCTTCATGGGGTATTAGGCTCTATTCTGAAATGCATTTCATGTACAAGTTATTCCTCACAGAAAACAAATGGCATTGAAATTTCTAAAAGCATACAATTCTGGATGATGAATAGCATTTTTCTAAACCATCAAATAAAAGCTATTATAAGATTACTAACATGATTCTCATAAATGAATATATTTGTCAGTCATACCCAGAGTGTTTTATTATTGATGCTATATTGAATATTAGATTTTTGAAAAGTTCTTGGTTCTATGAAAGGAACCATAATATCACCTTTTTAAATGTGAGATATTTCTTGAATTCTTTCCTAATAATGCCATCTGAAAAATAAAGTGCTATCATTTATAAGCACATTGTAAAAAGAAGGTTCTCAATTACTAGAAGAAAAAAAAAAGGATACAAACAGGCTGGACAAAGGAATAGGAAGAATGCAGGAATTAATAAAAAATTCTAATATATTCACATATATACTCTTCAGACAATTTGAGTAGATTTTTCACTCTGTGAATCCAGTTATTAAAACCTAACCAGGAATGAGAATTACTAAAAGATTATGCTAATTCCAAAATTAATTGCAAAATAAAATTCCAAAATAAAATATAAGTATTAAAAGAGAAGCTTAAATTACATCACCACACCAGAATGTATGGTGATAGATGAGGATTTACTACAGAATTTAAAACTGAATTGCTTAAATTAATCAAAGCACTGGCAAAACAAATACTGTCAAATTACTAATCATGTTTCCATCAGAAGGGACAAAATTCATCAAAACTTGACTCAAGTCACTTAGTACCTAGTTAGGACCAAGGAACTGACATTGGGACTCACGTAAGAAATTAGTTATTATTTTCTAATGTTAATTCTAATCCTAAATATGGAATAATTGTCACCCATTTCATAATAAATCTATTTCTGATGTGGACAATTTTCTTAAAATCCTTTTGCAAAAGTTTCCTTGGCAAAAAATGCCTTAAGGGAAAGAGACATTATTTGAAAAAAAGTAATGACTTACAGAAAAATGGGGTGACTTAAAGGAACTAGAGTGCAAATAAATGTAAATTTCTCCCCCGCATATAAATTGTAATACAGATAAAGTTATATTTCTTCATATCATTTCACATTCCTAAAGCCAGTAGTCCCTTTAGAGTAGGCTAAGAATTATCTTTCATGTGTATAAAGGGACTTAGAGTCAAATACAAAGAAGGGATTCTGGTCTGAGCTTTGGTCTTTAGCTAATGGTCAATCTGCAGCCTCAAATTCATAAAATATTCTTTTGATAAATATGCTAAGTGTTTGCTATGCACCAGTTTCTGTCCCAGCCTTCAGAATACAACTTGAAAACAAAATGACAAAAAATCTGTGACACAGTACACCTTTTCACCTGGATTATTTTTAAAATTTTTTACAATTTATTTATGCATACAAGCTGGGGTACAGGCCAGAGACGTGGGGCAGAGAGAGGGTTCACCAGAGAGTGTGGGGAGCAGAACAGGCAGATCGACGGAAATACACTCCTGAGGGGAACAGCGGGTGAAGCAGGAGAGGTCTGCCGCGCCCTGTGGGAATCTCCCTGACGGGTCGTCGAACTCACGTCACCACAGCTGAAAGATCCACAGCACAAAACTTAACCGCTGCACCACCACTCACCTGGATTTCTACAGGTGAGATTTGTAACCTTTCGTCCTCTTCTCTGCATGCATATTTCAATTTCCTCAAACTATCAAGCCCCTCTTCCTCTCACTGGCGTGAATTACCTCACCTCCTTTCTCTCAAAGTAATTAGAAGTCATGAAATATAAGTTCCCTTGGCTTCCTGTCACCAAATCTGCTTTTGCACCCTTCTTTTCTCCCCTGCCTGCTATGAATTCCATTACTTTTAAACTTTCAGAACTCTTAGGCAATTAATTTTCCCTACTTATCTTATGCGCTAATAATTCTCTTTCTCCATTGAATCCTTTCTATGAGTTTTTAGGTTTGCTCTAAACTAAAACCCCTATTTAAAACACCAAACACATACACATGCTCAGCCTCCGGACCCCACATCACCCCAGCTACCACCCTATCTTCTGCAATTCAAAGTCAAACATCTCTGAGAAAGTACAAAACTCTCACTTTTTAGTTTCCTCACTGAACCAGTCAATTCAATCTAATACACTCATTGCCCTCTCCACATCATTAAATTATTTTTGATAAAGTCATCAATAGAACCTTATTTTGAATGGGCCTTATTTTGAAATATGGTCTTTGCAGATGAAATCAAGTTAGATGACATCATTTGCTTTACAATATGACTTAGATTTTGATAGCAGGGAAAACTGGACACACACATATTGAGGAGAATATTAGATGAAGACACAGACCTAGCAGGAAAATAGACAGAAACTGAAGTTATGCTACCATAAATCAAAGAACATCTGGGATTACAGAAGCTGGAAGGTCAAGGAAGGATATTCCCTTAGAGACTTCAGAGGAGGCATCACCCTTCACACACCTATACTCTGGCCTCCAGAACTGTGAAGGGATACTTTTCTGGTGTTTGAGTCAGTCAGTTTATAGAACTTTGTGACCAAAGTCCTAGAAAACTAATACAGATCTTTAAATAAAGGAAGAAAAAGTAATTCAGAGGAGATAAACTGCGAGCCTGAATTTACGGACAGATAGCAGAGTCATCTCTGTTTGTCCCTCAGTAATTTTTTCTGCCTTTTGTCCCAATGCACATGAGATTCCCATTATTCATTTTATAGCAGGCACCTAGGCTTGCTGATACATGAAACAGGAGCCCTCCAGGTTCTGTACCTGGCTTACCAAGCAAATAGGCCTTTCCAGATAATCCAAAACCCTGGTAGCTTCATGCATAATTTCTAAACAATGAGTACAGATTAGATTAACTCTAAAAGGTCATTTTCAGTAGGAGATTTTCAGTAAGGAGATTGCTCCTTAGCTGAAAAAATATATATGTCCTTAAAATATGTTAAACATAGCTGATTATGGAATAACTAATTCAATATTAGACAGCATTCTATCATTCTGCAAGTCAGCAAGCTGTGATAAGTCTAAAGATGCCCTAAAAGTTAGTTCAGAGAACGATGTGTTTTCACCTGTGCTTTTAAAACATGCAGCAATAATATACATTTACTCAAATGGTGGAATGTGTTTGTCCTGTCAGCTTTTGTATGCTCAGTGATTATAGAACTGCCAACATTATTATTCTTGCCAGTTCACATGACTGCTTGACTATCTCTTATCCATTTGCATTTTCCAGTGGTATAATTGGGAAGCTTTATGATTAAATAGAAGTAGAAGTCCAGAGAAATCTACTGAAGTTATCTATATTACTTTGAATTATTAAGCTGCAGTCTTATGACCACTGATAGTCCTGAATTCAAATATAGTCAGTCATTTACTAAATATGAATAATATTACAGTATATGTGTTATTTTAGGTTTGGCACAATAGCATAAAAGATCTTGTTATTTCTACCAAAAAAAAAAAAAGCATAAGATATATCCTAATGCTACCTCTTGAAACATTTTGTATAAAATTTTCATGGTATTTTCATTATTAAAAGAATAAAACATTAGCTGTTTAGAATTTAAAATTCAATGAATTCTTTTAGTTGAATGTTTTATGACAAAATATCTAATGATAATAATTCAATGAAGTTCAAAATTCGAAGATATTTCCATCCTAAGAACACTACTGTATTTGTCACATTCATCAGTATTTCCTTCATAGATCAAAATATATTGATATTTTTCTTAAAAGAATAGGATTCAGTAAAACAGTAATAAGAACACTTATTATTCATGGAAACATATCCAACCTTAGAAGAATGAAATCATTTCCACACAACTTACATAAAATTTGATCTTACTCAAAATTCTATTATCAGGTCCACAAAAGTATGTGGATGTTGTAACTGAGTAACTGCTCCTATGAAAGGAGAAGTCACTCCAAGGAGTTTTGTCAATTCATTTGTTTACCTACCTCTATAGGTGGAGAGTAATCCTCATCCAACTTTGCAATGTAAAATTACCAGTATATTGTTTCCAAACCTGTAGATTTACATGTGAGAAACCATTAATTTATTAAAGCATTCATTTAAATACATAATTAATTGGCCATACAAATATGTTTTCAAATATAGATAGAACATGCTTCAATCAGTAAAAACAGTTCTCAAAAATTTAAGAGTTTATGGCAGATTTTAAGTCTACTTTTGCAATCCTCAGATTAAAAAACAAAATTATTATTATCATGGAAGTACACTAGAATATCTTGAAACTATATATAGTCAATAATAGCTTCCAATAATTAATGCTTATTATGGTTCAGGATTGTATTAAGTACTCAATCATTATCTCATTTAATTTTTACAACAGCCCTTTGTAATATTAATAAATAAAAAAATACTGGATGAAGTCAGAAAGGTTATTCTTTAAAACCATGCTTCACCAAAAATAGGGCCACGATTCTAAACTGGGACCATCACAAACCTTCACCACATTAGAATTTCATGTATCATACGGTACTAGAATTGCCCATTTGGACCCATGCCAATCAATAAGTATCTAGCAATTTTGCAAGCCAGTTGCTAAAATCTAATAATTTGAACTTAGCTATGGTGGAAATATTTGAACCATAGAAATCAGTAAGCACTACAAATATGGGTTTCTCCCTTCTGCCCCAGAAAGCTGGTTTACCAGTACCACTGAATATAGCAAAAGAGTAAAAGCATTATTCCACTTTCGTTTTTATTCAAATCGTTTAGAATAGTGTCTCTCTTCAAGACTATTCAAATGAGGACTTAAAAGTTGTTATAGGTATATTTGAGAAGTAAAGAAAATTTGAAGTGGTACCAATTCCAATATCCTACTTCTGTCAGCTGCTGTGCTTTGAAAACATATATCTGCTTTTACATAATGTCCACCATCAATCTCCAAGGCCAATGGAGTAAAACCAGCACTTTATCCCTTCCTAAGACGTCTAACCTTGAAGTAAAATCAAACTGTGCAACCTACTCTCATACGTTATATTTTCAAAATGTTCACTACTCTGTATTTTTCCCCAGAATTGAAAACATTTTTGCCTTCAATCATAAAATACCTGAAAAGGGTCAGGCTCTAGAGTAGATATAGCATGTTATTCAATTTCTCTGCCACACATTTGCTTTTCTGCTCAGCTCTTCAAGAGAGCCAGAAAAGTTGAAAATAACCTGCTGATTGGGGCCAATGTCATTGCAACATCAGCATTTTAAAATCCGTCTCAAAGATCCTCCTTAAATCAACTCAAGCCCTTTTTTATAGATACATTTATTTTCAAAAGGACATTGTTACACTATGGCTTCATGCTACTATAAATTTCTGAAAACTGTTTTGGTTTTTAAATGAGACACCCCATGTGCTCACTCATCCAGATGAAGGAACATGCTCATCACAGCTCAGTGGGTTGGATGAGTTTAGCAAGATGCATCCTGTCCATCAATATCCCCCAAATACACTCTCTCTGGTGGTTTTTTAAGCACAAGCTATTTTTTATGATTAATGAGAAGCTTTAGCACATATAAAAACTGCAGAAAGCTACTCACTCCTAAGTAAGCAAGATTCTTCAGCAACTTTGTTGTCAAATAATAATTCACCTATAATACCCAAAAATATACATTGTAGAAGTTGAAGTATTTATGTAATAAGAATATGAAAAGAAAAAACTACAGTAGAAGTCCCTTTAATAAGAATGAAGACATGATCAATATATTCTTAAAACATGTTGTAATAAATACTTTGGCTTTATAATCCACCACAAATTTTGATTTATAACATAAAAGTATAAGATTAGCAACTAATTGATTTAATCTAATTTTTAAAAGACTTCCAATTTCAGTCATGACGAAATTAACTGGTTTTGGATTATCCTTCAGCTGCATTAACAACTATAAAAATGGATCAAGTATATCTAGCCATGTGTCACTTAACAGTGGGGGTGTGCTCTGAGAAATATGTCATTGTGTGAATGTCATAGATTAATTACAGAACCCTAAATGGCATAGCCCACAACACACCTAAGATATATAGGAACACCTTTGTATACGTGGTTTGTTATCGACCGAAACATTAAGTGATGCTTGACTTTAAACAATGCTTCTGATGCTAAACAATAGGCATCACAGGACTTTGTTCCATGAGATAAAGAAATAAATGAGAGGAGTCTGACAATTGTCCCCAATTATACATAAAGGCACTTTTACAGACACAAAATGCAAGGCAGAAATGAAGCAGAGCACAGTGTTTCCAGCAAGATTAGGAAGTAGAAATCAGAGGAGAGAAATATAGAGGCACCTGGAATTTGAAGGGCAAAGAGAAAGTCATACAGGGAAAGAATTCCATAAATTAACTGAAGAGACACCTTAGGTCTTTGTTTGGAAATTAACTGTACATGCGAAGAGGGATTCTACATGAAACCAGTCATTGAAGAGACACTTGCAAAGGCCATCTGGAGCTGCAATCAAAATAACCCCTGGACTAGCACATGCTCAAGAGATACTGCATTCTGACCAGCCAGAGTGGATAGAGTGTTGTTAATACCTAGGGCATTCAGAAGGGATAACTGAAAAACAAATTCTGAAAAGTAGGACTAGTTTAGTGATATCTACTTTAACTTGTCATGAGAGAACTTCTGATAAAGCTCTTCTCAGAAGAGCAAGGTGATCTTCAAGTAGGTTAAGCATCCAACATAACAAAACTAACCACGCTTCAAGGAAAGAAACAAAATCCAGACACAAACATAGCATTCACAATATGTAGGAGCCAATAAAAACTTTTTAGGCGTACAAAGAAGAAAATAATATAACCCATAATCAATAGAAAAATCAGTAAATAAAAATGGAACTAGAAAGTATAAAAGTGATTCAATTAACAGACAGGGATCCTTAAAAAAAAAAAAAAAAAGACATGTATGCTTTGGACCAAAGGCTGAAAATTAAAAATTAATATAATGAGGAAACAGGCTAACACTTTTGATAAATAAGTGGAAACCATACAGAGGAACCAGTGCAAATTCTTCACCTAAAAATATAATAAAATGAAAATTTCACTGCATGGACTTAACAGAAGACTAACTATTACAGAAGACCGGGGAATTTTAAGGGCAGGCAACGGAAATAACATAAATGGAAGCACAGAAAGAAAGGAAAAAAGCTTCAAGAAATGAAAAGAACCTTCATGACGTCTGAGACAAGGTCAGACAGTCTAACAAATAGGCAATTGGAGTCCCAGAGAAGAGGAGACAGGTGGGGCACAACAATATTTGAAGGAACAATGGCCAAGAATTTTCAGTGTGATTTGAAATAGAAACACAGATCTAAGAAGTTCATTAAACCAAAAGCAAAATTAACATAACAAAATACATCAGGACCAAGATACATCAGGATCAAATTGCTGACACTGAATAGAGAGAAAATACCTAAAGTAACCAAAGGGAAAACGGTGCCAAATATATTAGGGAAAAATGACAACATGGCCCTTGACTTTTTTTCAGAAACAAATGAGAAAGCAAAGAGATGGTATATTTAAAGTGCTAAGGATAAATGTTATCTTAGGAATGCCATCAGAGGAATTTTTATTAAAAAATGAAACTGAAGTAGACATTTTTAGATGGGCAAGAGCTGAGATGATTTGTTACTAGTAACCTCCTCTAAAAGAAATGTTAAAGGAAATTCTTCAGATTAAAAGAGAATGATATCAAATATTAATTTGGATCTTTATATAATAAGGAAGAACATGAAAATAGTAAGTATATGGATAAGAATTATTTTTCTTTGTGAAATTCCTTTCAAAGGTAACTGACCCTTTTTAAAGTAGATTTAATAATGAAGCATTGTGGAATATCTAAGACATGTGGAATTAAATATGGCAAGAGAACAAAGCATATACCAGAGTAAATGGAAGTATTCTCTATAAGCTTGTTTATATATATATATACATATATATATATTATATATATATATATATAATATATATATTTGGTAGTAAATTATAATAAACTACAGGTGCTTAATGTAAATCCCACACTTTAGTTACAAACTGTAGTTACAAATTTAGTTACGAATTGTAACTAAAATCCAGTAGAGGATATAAAATTAAAAAATTGAAAATAATTTAAAAATAACTCTAAAAAAGAAAAAAATGGAACAAAGATTAGATGAGACAAGAAAAAAGCTAATAAGGTGGTGGACAAAAGCAAATATAATGGACTAACCACAGAAATAGACACTCAGCGGTGGGGGCGGGGGGAGGATAAGGGCACAAAATGGAAGAGAGGAGAATACAGGGGACCATGGAGATGGATCACGGGTGAATTGGTGGTGGGCTGCCCAAGGGGAATACAAAATGTAAAAGACATAAATAACAATAAAATAAATAAATAAATAAAAAGTTCTGGTTATTCCACTGTAAAAAAAAAAAAAGAAATTAAAATGTAGAGATTATCTAGATTAATTAAAAGGAATAACAACCAACTTACTTGATATATAAAAACTCAGGTAATATAAAAGTAAAAGATTAGGAAAAGATATATAATGAGGTACTACTCATAAGAAAACTGGAATAAATATTAATATCAGAAAAAATAGACTGAGGTTAACAATTTTATTAGAAATAAAACAGCATATTTCACAAGGTCAATTCATGAAAAAGACATAATAGCCCTACTTGTGATTATAAAAAATTATAAAACCTCAAATGAAGCAAAAATTGATAGACCTGATTGGAGAAATTGACAAATATACAATTACACTCAAGGACCTTAAAACACTTCTCTCAGTAACTGATAAATTATGTAGACAGAAAATCAGTAAGGATGAAAATGATGTGAACATTCATATTACCAGCTTAATCTAATTGACATATATGGATCACCACATCCCTAAAACTAACATTGGAACATCACCAAAATAAATTATAGTCTTGGTCATAAAAACTTAATATATTGAAATGATTTATACAAGAACAATAAAGACATGTGCTTAAGAAATCTTCTATTCAAATGTTCATATTTGCTTTTTTTTTTTTTTT